>JAODUE010067353.1:0-16013 GCA_027564755.1 Amblyopsis hoosieri | reverse complement strand
TCATTACGTCTCTGAAAGCAACACTATATACAGTGTATATAATCTATATACGTGTATATATATATATATATATATATATATATATATATATATATATATATATGTATATATATAAAGTATGACAACTTCTTTCCAAAGTGCACCTCAAACACACAAGCGACAGATGGCAAATCTGTTAACACGCATGCACTCACACACAAACACACATTTACATACAGCAATCACTCACTCACTCTGTGTGGACACCTTGTTTAAATATAGTTTGCAGCATTTGACAGGAAATGACATCAGGAACATTGTTAACACCAGTAGTCACTCAGCAGCGTGGCGCGCACGTGTGCGTGTGTGTCTGTGTGTGTGTGTGGGATCTGTCACTAGAGTAGACACACCTCTTAACACACACACACACACACACCTTCCACGTCTGTGTGGAAAAGACACGCTGGCTTTTCCGACCAGCCACTGATTCCTGCTACAAGGCACCTTTGTCATAACGAGTTTCCCTGCCGTCGTACCGAGGTGGTAAGGAGTGGAGTGAAGCTCCACCTTCACTTTAAGGTCTGTCCTGTCCAGCTTCTGTCCTGCGTCTGTCCGTAGAATACATAACTTGATTCAAATACTGATTTTGATTATAGTGGTCCTGACTGAACTGATATTAATGTCTTATACTGAAGTGTCCATGCCTGGTCTCTTGAAGTCTCTTAAAATACTTTTCTTCTGTCCTGCTTCTGTCCGGACAGAAGAAAGGTATTTTATCTCAAGAGACAGTGTGTGTGTGTGTGTGTGTGTGAAGGGGGGGGGGGACAATCTGACGTGTGTGTTGTGATAGCTGTGTCTCTGTGAGTGTCTGTGTGTGTGAGTGTGCGTGTGCGTATGTCTGTCTGTGTGCTTGTGTATATGTGTGTGTGTGTGTGTGTGTGTGCGTGTGTCTGTCTATGTGTGTGTGTGTGTGTGTGTGTGTGTGTGTTTTATGTGTGTGTGATACCACAGCTGCAGTGAGCATTTAATCTGTCTGGTTTATTAATCCTTATCAGAACTACATGACGGTCCTCTGGCTCGATAATAAAGATTGTGTGTGTGCCACACACACACACACACATTTGCATATACACAAAGACACACATATACATACACCCACGTACACACACACACACAGCTTGACAGGTCCTCTCTTGGTGGGTGTCATGTCTGGGTCAGACCTGGGCCAAGGCCGACCAAGCAAGGTTCCATGCGTTAGAGAGAGCAGTCATTACTAAAACCACACACACATACGCACACACACACACACACACACACACAGTATGTTTGTAGTTCATGTTTGTTAATGAATCCCCTCTGGGATAGAATCTCATATCTCTGGGCTAGCTTCTCATTAAGGCAGTCAACCGGTTGTTTGCAATACACTGTAGCTAGCTTTGGGCTCATTTCAGCCTCTTCCAACTATCAGTACTACATCAGCAGAAGTGGTACTGTCGATTTTCATTGGCTGTTAGCATTGTCACTCAAGTCTGTAGCCATAATTCTGGTGTGACTCTAGTGCAATGCATTACTTCAGACATCCCAACTCTCCCGGAATTTCCGGGAGCCTCACGCATTTTAATTGAGCCTGCAAATAGTGTACAATCTCCAGGAAAGAAAGCAGGCGGTAATAGAGAAATAGAAAGAGAAAGACAATGGGCTCGACAGTCATGGACCATATAGATGGATGAAGATGACTCCCGTAAATGAGTTCTAGCAGGTTGGGATGTCTGTTATTTACTCATTTCAGTTTTCCATTTCTTTTAAGCAGTAACCATAGCCTACTTTTTTAACAGATTTACAAAGCCTGCAAAGTCATGTCATTAAGTTGCCCAACAAATTCCTCAGTGTAAAGGCCCATTCATGCTTCTGCGTCGAGCTTATGTCTAGTTTACGGCATCAGCTACGGCGTAGCTTCAGCATATTACTTCTGCGCTGGTCTGTTGGCCGTGTACACCTGTGCGCGTTGACTGTGCATGCGATTGATGCAAAACCTCAAAATGCAGAAGTGTCATGCCTTGTTTATGCGCCAGAGTTACAACACAAATTGAGTGTAAACGTTTTGAAATAAGCATATAAAAATATCCAGCAAATCTCTTAGTTACACCAACATGTATCATAGAAAACAATCTGTGTCGACAAAATAGTACAACAAGGCAATCCCATAGGGAAACCCCGTCTTGTCATGTGCAGATATAGTCTCAGTTTTGGTTTGAATATTGCTCAAGCAAGACTTATAAAAATATATCTTTCCAGTGAATCTAATAATTATACCCTGATTGTCAAAGAGAGATCTGTGCTGTGCTGTGAGTCTGTGCACAAAGGCTATGGCTTTTTTTTTATTAATTCCCAGTTCCAATGCACTACTCTGGCATATATGAGCTTGCATCCACAAGACTGCTGTGTCGAATCTACGCATGGGCGAATGGGTAGTTTTTACATTTTCTTCGTATGTTATGCCATAGCTTTGACGCAGAAGCATAAATGGGCCTTAAGTTTATTAATGTCCGACTTGGTCATTGAGTTAATGTAGTCATGCGTGTCAATCAAAACACCGCTCCTGTCAAGTAAGTGGGTCTTGATGCAGTTGGCCAGTGCTGTGACTTTATGCAAGTAAATGTTGGATCTGCAAGACAAGCATGTCGTTACCCAACAGTTATCACTTAAACACCTCAAGGTCATCTTACATTGCAGGTAGATAAATACAGAGACATAAAAAACATCTCCTCACTCGCTGCCACAGAGACCACGTCAGCACCCAGCAGTCTTAGGTGGATCTCCTGGTGCCAGAGAGGCCTAATGCTAATACCTGCACACACACCAGCACACACACACACAAACACACACACACACTTACACAGTCACACACACCAGAGTATTTTAAAGCATTAAAGGAACCGTTTCTGTCCGTTCTATTTTTCTAAACTGAAAAAGAAACTGCGATGGGGCATCATCCATTTAAGAGACATTTTGAAAAGGAGCTCTGACCAATGTGCTCTGTATCCTAGCAAATCGGCCAAGGCAGTCTTGAGAGCCGTAATATGGTCTCAATTTCCAGTTACCAAACCTTGGAGGTCCACAATACCGATCGCCAGATCTGTTATTGATCTATTGAGATAGAGAGAGAGAGAGAGAGCATACAGTATGTGTGTGTGTGCAAGGGAGGGGTGGAGGGAAGATATGGGAAGGGAGGGGGGGGGTTGGGGGGGGCTTGGCGTCCAGGGCTGAGAGGTAGGAACACAAGTGACACTTTTATTATCCACATTCTGCTGGCTCCATCGTGCGTTCCCTGAAGCGTAAACCTTGAGCGGAGCTGTCGAGAGGTCGCAGGGGACAATAAGTACTAGCACAGAAATGTGTGCGTGACATAATTCAGCATGTTATTTGATGGGTTCCAGTAACCTGACACGCCAGAGGAAATGTTGTCACACGTCCATCTGGGGAGCCTACATTGAAACTGTTTGTGAGTGGCTGTACTTTCAAAAAAATACTGGCAGTTGATTGGATGAACCATCTGGTCGTTTTTGCTGTCGGCACCATACAGCTATAAACACGACGCTGATTGGAAAACCGCGCCCATATATAGCTATAAACACGACGCTAATTGGAAAACCGCGCCCATATAACTATTAACACGACGCTGATCGGAAAGTTCAGATGCTACTCGGACACATTCAAAATGATTCCTAGGCTGTCCAGACTGATTCTCACAGCGAAGTTAAACTGAAGCTCGCGAGGCCATCCTGATCCTCGCCAGGCTTGTGTTCCAGTGCTGTCTCCGGAAAAGGACGGGTCCAGCAGTGACTCCACATCAGCAAAGATGAGTCACTTTAAGCTGGACGAGTGTGTGCGTGTTTGTGTGTCAACAACTCAGGACAGGAGACAGTGTGTGAGGACGTGTGCTGTGATTCACACACTGCAACACACATTACAAAAACACTAATTGTCTCGCCGTGACCTTCTAAATCAACCATAAAGCTCTGAATCACTGTAAGCTATACTCTCGGGTAGGATGGCCTGCTCTGACCAACCGTAAACTGGCCAACCGTAGCCAAAGTCATTGGCACACATTTATAGATAAGGTCATTATCTCCTCCAACACAATGTATATGTTTAAATCATGCAGAAAAGTACTGGACAATATTCCTTGCGTTCTCAGTTCTTGTTTATGCTGTCTGCAACCAAATGCCCACACAAAAATGTTAAAAGGTAAGGGATGGGATGGGAAAACATTTTTTTTGTGTATTCTGCAGCCTTGGCATGAAATATGTTGCAGAAAAGCTTGAAATGAACTCATTTAATTTAGCTAAATGCTCTTCAAAAGAATTGGAGTCAGCGTCTTTAAGATGTCAATGTTTTTAATGACTGAGTATCCAATGTCGTGATCTTACAATTGCGTATCTTTTTGTATTTTCTGTCTGTAACTGTTTGTGCTGCTGCCCGTCTGAAAGAGATGTTTAATCTCACTGGATACTTCCTGGTTAAATTAAATAAATACATTAAATAAAAACATCAACCCCTTAATCTCACTCCATCCATCCTCATCCGTTTATCCATAGACGGGTCGCGGGGGCAGTAGCTCCAAAGCCACATTAACCAGCTTTGACTGGGGGATCCCGAGACGTTCCCAGGCCAATGGGGAGACCAACACTTGTAATACGTAATGCTGCTACATTAACGCCATCGCTAACGAAAGCATTGTTGTTTTGGTGTGAAACTCACAGTTCATCCGGTCCTTCTGCAACGCTCTCCACTCCTTCCTCTACGCCCAAGCTCCGCCCCACACACCAGAAGCTCCGCCCCACACACATAGAAATGCTTTGCGAAGCCAAGCAGCAATGTTGTTGTGAACGGTGTTTGCCACCTATCTTATGTTCCTATTTACGGAGCCAGGGCTGTGTGGGAATACCGGATTATTCTTTCTGCACGCACAGAGAACAGTAAACTACAGCAAAAAGCAATGAGATACAGTATTTGGTGAATTTTACAAAAGGTGTATTGGTTTACAATTATCTTACAATAGCTGACTGTACCTTTAAGGTTTGTGTTTCCACTGTTAGCACGCAAGCACCCCAATCCCCATCACCTGTGAGCTGGCCTGACCTTCTCCTCGGTAAACACATTGTTTTCTCACTCACGCTCTGCTGCGCTTGTGCGTGTGCCAAGCAGAACTGTGCAAGGACAAATACCAAACTGGGAAGTGTTGAGCCATCCTTGGCTCACCTGAGCCATGCCGGCGAAGCACGTCCAATGTGTGTGGGTGGCACTGCTCACACTTAAAAGGGGGAGTCAGCGATTGTAAGACAACACTAGCTATCCGTTCTGTGTAAAAATAAAAAGTATCCTGTGCTTCTACGCAGTGCTGGCTGTGGATGGGACCACCACAAACATCTTTCTCCAGCATTCCTGACCCCACCTTTAACAACAGCACCTGTATGGGTTGGGTGATGCCATTTGCTGAGCGGCTGACATCCCTTAACCTGACATGCCAGATTTCTGTGTCTGTTGAACACATCCATCTGGAGCCGTCCATTGAAACTGTTTTTATAGGGCAGATGCTTTTAAAGAAATACTTGTGGCATGTGATTGGACGAAGCTGAGAGCCAGCAGAGTCTGTTATTCACTCTCGCAGTAGAAATGTCGGGAGAAGAGTGAAAACCTATTATTCATTGAGAAAAGCCTTCTAATAAATTCTAATAAGATGCTATAGACTATACGATAAGCTCTTTAACACCTGCCATTGCCGTTTTCAAGTTTCAAGTCGCCTACGTCACAGCTAAACCACGCCTGTTATTAACTACAACGCTGACTGGCCACACGTTAGGTTTACCTGCCTGAAACAAGAATTTCCAAGCTTTCCAGACTGATTCTCACAGCAAAGTCAAATTGAAGAAATGATCGCTCTGTGTGTAGTGGAGATCTCTACTTCACTCCACTTACAGCGATCCTTTCGCGGAGACACGTAAGGTGTTGTTTTTCCTGAAGTCATAACTGACTGGTGGCTATAGTGAGACATATTTAAAAACGTATAGCCTCGTCCCCCATAACTGACTGGTGGCCATAGCGCGCTAGCTTAAATAACTTGTATTTCCCCATAACTGACTGGTGGCCATAGCGCGCTAGCTTAAATAAGTGATATTCCCCCAGACAGTCCTTCCTCCTCACAGACTGCCGAAGCCATCACCAGAAGCCACAGACGTCTTAGCAGCCTGCGTTAATTTAAGAGGGTGAGGAAGCAGAACACTGCCTATTCTGTGTATTTGCACAAGGCCCGTGCTGCATTAACACCTGTGAGCGCCCGTCTCGGTGGGACTGTCGGGTCAGGTTTGCGCAGCATATGGCGGGGTGATACATACGAGTGTACTAAACCAGCTGTGCGCTCCCAAGGCATTGCTCTCTACCTCATCCAAGTGAATTACATCGAGCGTCTCTGCAAAACTATTTCCTTAACTCAGCTTGCATCCAATAGCCACATTACAGGCCCGCAGAATGTATAGATGTGACTTTAATGTGTGGTTTTTATGGGACGAGGGAGTCATTTCACGCTGACAGTACATTTTCCATTATTTATCTGTTCTCAAACGCGGGCCATACAAGAGCAGCGCTTAGCGAGTGTTTTGACTCATAAAACCAGCCTCCCACCCCACAAAATAAGATGTTCATAGCCGGGCAGCCTCTACTGTGCACGCAGAGGCACCATAGTACTGCGGGGAACTACTGAAATGTGCGCGCACTTCATTAAAGCCAATAGAAAAACACAGATTTTTGTTTTTTATTGTCTCATGACCTAAAGCCCGCGGTACAACGCTGGCGCCGGACGACTCCGCGCTGGTCAGGGCCTATAGGACTTGCGCAAGAACTAGTCTTGATTTCTACATATTCTTGCGACGAAACTGGACCGTATCATTTATAATTGCTGGCAGCTGCGCCTGCTAATAACACCCGCTCCCACCAAGAAGAGAACATACTTTTCATTTGCAGCACAACGCCCACCTCATCCCTCTGCACTGCCAGGTATGCTACTACACGAGAGTGCACTGTTCATTACTGTTCATTACGTAGCCTACAGATAGTACAGCACATCTGAAGAAGGGCAGTGCGGGCTGTGTACACAGCAGCCTCTGCTGGCCATCAAGAAGAACTGCTACCAGTAGGCTACATAATGAAACGGAAAGTATCTCAAGATATACATGTGAATTCTTACATTTGACAAATAATTTGATTTCAGAAACTTCCCGCTGAATTAAAACTACTAAAAAATGTTTTAAAAAGCACATTCCTCTTGATCTTTACGTATAGACCCCTGAATATATTCCTTGTGTATGTGTGTGTGTCAGTGAGTATGTGCTTGCATGTCTGTGAGTGTGTGTGTGAGACCGGGCCCTCTGTGTCGTGCGGTGTGACTGACGAGGTGTGGCTCTTGTTCCGCTGACGTAAGGCATCTCACAGGAGCCGAGAACAGCCCTGATCTCTACCCCCCCCCCGCCCCACCACCACTAACACAAGAGAGGCTCTCTGCTGCACCCCACCCAGGGTGGTTCAACAGTGTGTGTGTGTGACGCACTTGTTAGGAAGTGGCGCACACACACACACAACACACCAGTAGCCAGGCCTGTACAGGACAGGTCAAATGTATTACAGGACATGAGACGTTAACCAGCTCCACAAAGGAAGGAACAACATGATATTATACTTTTTTAACATTATATTAAAACAAGGAAAGAAAGACACATGACCAGGCTGTCGACCACCAGTAACAAGAGAGTTATATCTCATATTTTACGCCACACAGAAGGTTCTTTGTTGTTCGTCCGCCCCGTCATAAGCTCTGAAAAAGGTGCAGTGCCCCCCCCTACAGCTCTTATAAAGGTACAGTGGGACTCCACAGCTCTTGGCAGCCACACAGGCAGGTGTGTGTGTCGGGGAAGGATGGTCAAGGATAGATATGGATGGAGGGCTGGAGCCTGACGTCACTGATCTACTAACGTCATTATTTCATTCGGTCTGTGTTGCTTCTCTAATCAGAGAGGCGGGGGGAGAGAGAGGGGGGGAGGGGGGGAGAGAGAGCTCCATCACTCGTCCCCAGCGGGGAGATTCTCCTCCATCCTCTTGATAAACCTCATCCTGATCTCCGTCACGCCGTCACCCCTCAGGGTGTCCTGCAGGAAACGCACCTCCACCGCCATCTGCACCTGAAGGGGGCGCACGCACACACACAGTCAGTCAGAACACACACACACACACACACACACACACACACACACATCTCCAGACACTTCCCCCTCACCATCTCCAGGGCGCCCCTTAGCGCCCCACACAGCAGGTTGGAGTAGACCAGGGTGGTGTGGTGGTCTGGAAGCTCCACAAAGTCCACCAGCGGGTTGCTCTCCAGGATGAGGGAGAACTCGTCACCCGCCGGGCTCCAGTTGGTCACGCTGGGCGTCACCCCCAGGTAGGTCTTGAAGGCCACCTGAGGAGACAGGAGACATACGAGGAGACATACGTGGAGATCTTGAGAGGGGGAGGGGGGCTCTGTCATAGCCGTACATTTATTTAAAGGGAAGCCTGGCACAATTCAGAATACATGGAATACAATGCATTAAGGGTTATCAACAACATGTGTATTGCTTTATTGTATTGTATTGTTTTGCATATTGTTCAGCACACATAGGCATGATATAGTCTACTCTTCTGTCTGAACCAATAGTGTAGTAGAACATAACAGTGTGAACCAATACATTAAAAGGCCTATTCTAGGTTACGGCCACACTGTCAAGCGGTTTAATACGTATATGGGCTACTGATATCGTCAGGCGACCCCAGTGCATCTTTCATGTTATTATTCGGGGGGGGGTTCTAAATATTGAGGAGGACATACCCCGGGGCAATACGTGGCCCAGTGGATAGCACTGTGGCCTCACAGCAAGAAGGTCCCGGTTTTCCTGGCCTTTTTTTTTTTTTTTGCATGTTCTCTTAAGTTTTTGCGTGAGTTTCCTCCGGGTGCTCCGGTTTCCCCCACAATCTAAAAACATGTTAGGTTCAGTCTCCAGCCAGTGTCATGTGACCTGTGACACTGACTCCAATCTGGAGGTGGTCCCCAGGCGCTGCACAGCGGCTGCCCACTGCTCTCTTGAGGGATGGGTTAGATGCAGAGGATGAATTCCACAACATGTGTGTGTATGTGACAATAAAAGCACCTTTACCTTTACCCTGAATCCTCCCCTGAAATGTAGGGGACGATAGAAGATAGTCTATTATGATGTAGGGGAAGAGTATCATGAAGTGCCCGCCACTCGGCAGAGATAGGAATCTTTTATTGCCTCTATTGTTTTGTTTTCTCCCTGATTGGCCCACCTGAAACCTCCCTTAGTTACCTTAGCAATGACGTCGGCAGTTTCTCGGAAATCCTGGCACCTGCCAATGCTGGAGCGAGCCAGGAAGTCCTCGATGAGCCGAACGCCGATGTTGTAGCCCCTGTTTTCAGAGAGGAGAGGGATCGTTAATGCTCTGGGAACATGTTAAAGCCCCTGTGTCGAAGAGGAGAGGTATGTTGTTACAGGTAGCAAATAATGTTTTTACATTTAATCAGTTTGGTCCTATACTGCTCCCCTTTGGCCGTTCTGTTTATCGCAACATAGGTCACATGACACAGGACCAGCTACTTCAGAACTTTAGAATAACTGTTATTTTAACAATAAGGGAATACTTGAAACGTAAAGCTTTTTTTAACCATGAAAGAAAAATTTAGTATTAATGGACATTTGATCATTTTATCTGGGAAATTATGGAAGTTTTGAGGGGTGTGAGTTTTGTCCTAAATTGAAAAACGGAATATTCAGACAGTTACTGATTAGTATCTGACCAATTATGGAGAAGAGAATGGAAAGAGAGACAGAAGTTTTGCGGTAGCAGACCTTGTACCCAATTGACCTTTCCCAAGCCCCGCCCCTTTCACTTGTCCTACCTAGTTACTGTAACTAGGTAGGACAAAACACCATAGAAAGCTGTTACAGCAAAACAGACAGTTGACGGGATGTTCCGTCAGATTAAAAAAAAAAAAAGGCTCAACTGTTATTGGAGGACATGCAAAAAGGGGCGGGGCTTGGGAAAGGTCAATTGTACACCTACTACTGTTATACGCACACTGCAGGAAACAGACGGGACAGACGAGGAAACACAAAACACTACGGAGCGATTGGTGGAGAGACGGGAGGACACACTCACATCTTGTCCAGCTGTTTGTTGACCTCATCGGCGCTCTCATAGTCTTTGCACAGCTGGGTGACGAGGGCACCGTAGGTCAGCGTGAACAGCTCAGAGTTCTGCAGAAGACACCGCTTCAGGGTGGGCAATGATAAACTGGGCAGACAATGGACTATCGCCTTCTAATGCGAAATGTACATGTTGTCGTGGTGACGTTTATAGTCTGTATGAGTGGGTGTATGTGTGGGTCACACATAATATGAGCTGTTGTTGTTTTGCGACAGGGACATGTGTAGGGAAGTTTAGTTATTGTTAGGAACATTGCACCAAAGCGGCTGGATAGACAGTTATGTGGTTTGACACGGCAACAACCAAAGTCTCCTCCATTCCATCCTGCCTCGCTAAACAAACTAAAACCACTAACAGCCAAGTGGGGTCAGCCACACACACGTCCTTGCGGCTGGTTTGAGGCTGCGAATTCAGATGCGAAATTGCTTTGCAGTGAAGCAACCTTTGCTCGCTTGGAATGGAAGTGAATGGGAGCCAAATACTGGCTGCTGTTAATTTGGCATGTGTGACTGTACCCTTAACCACACAGTCTGCACAGGGCTGGTTAAGACCTTAAGGTAACGTAGACTGTGAATATCTCCTCAAGGTCACAGCACACCATAGATTCTGGAGCGATTCTTTAAAGTCAGGGAAACTCTTTATAGAGTACGCCTTGCTAACTTAAAGTTAAAATAAAAACAATATAACTTCGCAGAGGCGCTCCACACATCGAAGAAGACCATGAAGCAAAAAAGAGCACTTCGGCTTTGTTGAAATGAGCAGTGTTCGCCACCTTGTCTGTGTACCTATTTATGGAGCCAGGGCTGTGTAGAAGTATCAGATTATTTATTCAACACGCACAGAAAATGGTAAAATAGCGAAATGCAAGGAGATATTTCGTGAATTTGACAAAAAGTATATTTTCTTAGTTAGCGATAGCCGACTATACCTTTAAAGGGGACAGATGCACTTCTGCTTAACATGCTAGACACAGAGGGGGGTAATCTTGTTGTTGCCAATTTCCATGACAGCCCAATCTAACAGTGTAACCTACCTGAGCTGTTATACACAGTACTTACTGTAACCCTACCTGCTGCTATATACAGTACTTACTGTATCCCTACCTGCTGTTATATACAGTACTTACTGTAACCCTACCTGCTGTTAAATACAGTAATTACTGTAACCCTACCTGCTGATAAATACAGTACTTACTGTAATACTACCTGCTGCTAAATACAGTACTTAAAGTAACGCTGCCTGATCTGCTAAATACAGTACTTACAGACAGTAACATCAACCTGCTGATAAATACTAGTACTGTAGCCCTACCTGCTGCTAAACACTGGTATTTATTATACCAGACTTTCTCTAACTGTTAATGTTAATAATTATGACTTTAAAACGTAACAAGCCCTAATGTACTCAGTGGAGTAAAGTAGCATGTATTTATTCTGCAAGTGTAGTCCGTCAATAATAAAAAGAGACAATGTAATGTACCAAGACATCTGTGCTAGTCGGCTAGGTTAGCACACAGCTAATGCATCCTTAGTAGTGGCTAGTAGTGACCTACCATCTTCTTGTTGTCTGAGGTTCTGTTGGACTGGCGGGACATGGCGCGTGTTGCTGGGTTCAACAGATCACCTCTCTAATTGAATCCTTGATTTATTTAGTCGTTTATTAGTTTAATCCTTTATTAATTTAATCCTTTATTTATTTGTTTCTCTGAGCAGAAGCGCCCGTGATCAGCTGCCGCTCGCTGTTCCCGTCAGCTGTCAAATGCATTCTTGTTCCTCCGCTGCTTTGCCAGAAAAAAGATGAAACCACCATCTGGTGGACAGGGGTGGTAATGCCGCGAGACCGCAAAGCGCTGTTATTTTATTTATTTTTTTCTATTTAATTTTTCTTCTAATTCTAATAAGTATGAGACAGCCTACCAGTAGCCTACCATAAAGTTTTTAAGTTTTCATTTGAAAACATCTCTCATTATTCTCTTCCTTCTGCCATTGGAGTCGCAGTTTCCCATTTTATCAAATGTTTGAGCGTACGCATGGTTCAAAGTGTGCGTGGAGGACCGCACATTCTCCCGTCAAGTTTGTTTATTATAGATCACAACCTTTGCGTGCAATGTTGCGTTTCTAGCCCCGTTTGTGCTTAGCAACCTTTATAAATGAGACCCCGGGTCTATACAACTGATAATGTCAGCCTATGGCACGATAGACCACCTACTGTATATAGAACAGCACTAAAGCATATTGTGACATGGTTCATTGTTTGATTGAGGTTACATTTTTTCTGCAACTATTTAGATTTTACTATCTGGCTATTTAGATTTACCAATTGCCTAATAACATTGACTATTATTGGATAGACAATAATGGACACAAATACCATTCTGTTGGAGACTTGGAGGGGCGATGTTGCAAGTGTTAATCCTCTGACTAAATTAGATTATTCTGTTCAAAGCTCTACCATACCAATGTAGCTAGACGAAGCATCCATTTTTCATGTAGAACAAGTAGCCTACAATATCCGACAGTTGTGAGGCGGCACTTTTTTTCGCAATAGGCTCTATGCACATTCCATGAACGAACCTTCTACGATCACTTCTTACCGGTGTACTTGCTGATAAAAACTAATTACGGTATGAAAAAGTCCATGTTATAGTTATATTCCCACATTATGGTAAAATTGAACATATTTATAATCTTGGTCACAGAGCAGGTGAAATACTATAAATTAAGGATACTTTTAAAAAATATAAATTTTTATAGGCGGTCTATATAAACTATATCGGTACAGTATATTTTCGAAATATCTATATTGTCTATAATTTCCGATGTGTAAACTGTGTGTTTGCTATGTTAAGTATCCTTGTTTTAGCATCTATATTTCGAAAACATACCGTTAGTCTAACTAACATGATGGTATAGGCCGCCTAATTATTTTTTTTAGTGATTCTTTTATTTACAGCATTTCACCTGCTTTGTGCCCTAGGCCTATATTATAATTAATCCATTCATTTTAACCAGTTAAAAATGTGGAAACACATCCTTAAAATTCACTTTTTCATACCGTGATCACTTTTTATCAGCAAGTCACTTTTGGGCACCTGTCGTTATCGATAATACATTAGCCTGCTAGCGGTATTTCGCAGTTTTTTACTAGGTGTCTTCAGGACCTGCCGCAAAAAAATATTAACAGTGTTAATCGAATTGTAAAGTCAGCATTAAAGACCACAGCCAGCAAGAAAGAAAAGGGTTTCAAAATCAAATGTATATAGGAAGCTATGTAGACAACTATGAAGGTGAGTACGGTACCAATAGACAGAGATACAACCATGTTAGCTATCTTGCTAAATGTACTAGCTAGTAGGGTTAGGTGTAGTTTGAAATGTTAGTTGACACTCTACGGTACTTGAAAAAGTTTATCTCTTAGCTCGTCCTAAAGTTAGCAATATTTGCTAGCTAAAAATAACATGTATTTCTTCTTCTAACAGTATCTAACAAAGATACGTTGACAGGAGAGATCAGCGTGAGGGCTTCCTGCCACGGGTCCATGAGAAAGAGTAATGTAATATAATCTAATATATTAAAATGTCTATTTTTTCATGGTTTTGAACCAAATGTATATACTTCGACATTTTTCTGTGGTTTGACAAACTCATAATACCGATTTATTTCTGATTTACACAATCTTTAACAAAGAAATGTAACATCTCAATTTTTATCAAACCTATTAAACTTATCTAATTTGGCCAGCAGGAAAAAAGGACTCAAACACTCAGGCTTCAAATAATAGAATATATATTAATAAATGCAATAATCATATAAAAAGTTACAATTTGTCATGGCCATGGGTTGAATTCAGGCTTCTCGCACCAGCCCCCATGTGGAAATCAATCCTGAAAAACACACCCACACTTGATTAAGTGCGATAGTCCACTCCTATTGTTTACTTCAGCACATAAGCATGTCTCCGGGTCCAATCATTCTTCAGTCGTCCTGTGATCCTGACTATCACTAATCCTCATTGTAACCTTTACCCTTTCTTGTCTGAGGTGTAATTTCTGTTCTGAACTTCACCCCCCTTTTCTTCTGGTGGAGTGTCTCATTGATTATATTACAATTATGATTTGATTATTTAGCAGACACTTTTATCCAAAAGAGACTTACAATGATTACATCATTCACCTTTTATGTAAATGCTGTGCTTCAGCATTGCAAATGCACAGGATGATGGCAGAACGAGCGTGGCTCTGGAACCACTTCTATTGGTGCACGGTGCACTGTTCCGAATAATGTTGGATATGTCCTTAATGGCTGTGTCAACATATTCCCTCAGAATTACTGCATTTCATATCATTCTGATATGAAAAGTATCTTTATATTACAGCTTTATTCCAAAATTGATTAAAATACATTTCCCTCATAATTCAACACACAATACCCCATAATAACAAAGTGAAAATAGTTTGAGTGAAATTTTTGCAAATTTATAAGTAATAATAAGTAAATATATATATATATATATATATTATTATATGAAAATTTCATGTTTATTTGCCCCATGTTTAGTGTTAATTTTCTTAACATGTTTTTAATTGTGGTTCAAAATAAAAACAATCTAAACTCTTTGTAAATACCAAAAATAGAACATATCCATTGTGAAATAAAAACTTGTTAAAATATGCACTGTTGTCTTTCATCCATTTTAATGTCATTTTACTTTTAGTAAATAATGCAGATGGATTAAACATTGAAAAGATGTCTTTGTGTGGAGGTTGATTCTGCATTGATTTTAGGGGCATAAATTAAAGTTGACAAAACGTAATTTGAGGACGTGTAATTAACGGCCGCAAAAGATGTCCGGTCAACTTTCATTTATTCCCCTGAAATCAACTTATTTTCAACGTTGAATCAACGGCAAAATGTTTACTGGATAACTACATTAGATTAATATAGGCAATTTTTCAGTAACGGCAAACGGATTAGAAATGGGCTTCTAAAATATTTTTGTGTTGATTTACTTAAACATTTCTTGTTGATACAATTTCGATGCCGAAATTGTATCCTTTGCTGGAAACGAATTGCCGTTTTTGGTACCGCGAGTAATACTGCTTTTATCTGGATCAGTGACCAGTCATATGCAAAACATTTAACTTTGTGTCCGTGATAATAACAAAGATAGAATATGTCTTTAACTTAAACGTTTCTTGTTTAACTGAATATCACTTTGCGTTGTTGCTACCAGCTAGCCACCTATCTATCATAGCCCTGTAGTGGCAAGAGGCTGCGGTTTCGTGCTATGTAACCCTTCATTCATGCATTAATATGTGCATTTATACGTGCTTACATGGCTGTTTGGCGGGCAAGGATGGCTGTGATGTTGTGCTATGGTATAATTTAACCTTCATTCATGAAATAATGTGCTTAGTAGCTACATGGCTTGCTATGTCCATCAAGGAAGAGGTGAGTACGTTTTCTATCTGCGCTTCAAAAGTTAACTCCGTCAAGTCAACAGCGTTTCGAGTGCAGACTGAGAGACTGACATACCCAGTGAACAAGAAAACGTACCTACTACTTTCAAAAATAAAATAAATAGTTTAACTAACTAGAATTTCTGCTGCCGACTACTGCCGGCAACGTTTAACCGACTAATCGCACACATCCATCCATCCATCCATCCATCTTCTCCCGCTTATCCGGAGTCGGGTCGCGGGGGCAGCAGCTTCAGCAAGGGAC
>JAODUE010067342.1:0-16014 GCA_027564755.1 Amblyopsis hoosieri | reverse complement strand
TCATTAATTATAGGTAAATAATGTACTAACAGAAAGACACAGTTGAGAGTTTTGTTTATTTATTTTGACTGTGATTTTACATTTCTTGTTTTTATGAAGGCTAAAATGTGAACATTTATTTGTACCTTTTCTATTTCTAAAATATTATAGTTTTATTTGGATATTTCATAGACTTGGCAAATGCATTTTTCAGACGTTTGTAAGTACTCTGTTGTGGGTGTTTTAAGCAGTTTTTCTGAGGCTTATATTGTTCACATTGATATCGGAAGTATATCGTATCGATCGAAATTTTGAAATATATCGTGAAATACATTTTGGCCATATCGTCCAGGCCTACGTATATTATAAGTGCAGTTTAAAACAGTTTGAAATCATATTCTTCAATAACCAAATTGTATTTGAAAGTTCCACACGTTTCGGTAAAGGTGCTGAGAGGAGGACCACCATTAACATTTGAATTTGATGGCGAATGAGTGGACGGAGTGTACCATTGTGAACCAGCGGCGCTTGTCTTTAAGGAATTTTGATTTCACACACCGTCTTCTGCCCTGCCTTCCCCCCGCGCACCAGGTATCTGTGCAACTACACCTACTACACGTCCCTGTACCTGGGGGCTGGGCGCGCCGCCTTTGTTCACGTACCGCCCCTGAAGAGGCCCTACAGCCGGCAGGAGCTGGGCAGGGCCCTGCAGGCCATCGTGGGGGAGATGCTGAAGCAGATGGAGAGCCACGTGGAGAACCAGCGCAACTGTTGCCCCCAGCGCCAGCACCACAAGCACAAGCTAGCGTGCTAGTGAGACACAGGCGCGCTAGGCGCGCTAGTTTCACTAGCGCCAGCTAGCACACTATTGATACAGTAGCACCAGCTAGCATGTTAATGAGACAGTAGTGAAAGCTAGCATGCTAGTGTCTCACTAGCACAATAGTGCCTCAACTTGCACCAGCTAGCATGCTATTGAGGCAGTAGCACCAGCTAGCATGCTAGTGAGAAACTAGTGCAAGCTAGCATGCTAGTGTCTCACTAGCACCAGCTAGCATGCTAGTGAGACACAAGGACAAGCTATCATGCTAGTTTCACTAGCGCCAGCTAGCATGCTAGTGTCTCAATAGCACCAGCTAGCATGCTAGTGAGACACAAGGACAAGCTATCATGCTAGATTCACTAGTGCCAGCTAGCATGCTAGTGTCTCAATAGCACAATAGTGCCTCAACTAGCCCCAGTTAGTACGCTAGTGAGAAGCCTGGGTCACATGGGTAAGGTTAATTGGGGGAGGTGGTGGGGTCAACCAGGTCAACAAGGTATAAATGCATCTGCTCGGGCGTTGGCACACCCACAAGGCTGCCAAGTACAGATGAAAGAAGCAATTACTTTTGTTATTTTGGTTGGCAGGCGAATATATATTCATGCACTTGTGACTTACTGTGAAAGACTCTGGAAATATTTGGTCTTTCCCTGCATAACCAAGAGGTTGAGGACTTTTGCACGTCACTGAAACGCATACATAATGAGAACAAAATATGTTTGAAAACATTTTTTAATAGCTATTTTTTAACAGTAATATCTGATCGCATCAGTCTATTTTGCTGCTATTTTCAGCCTAATGAACTGATATTATTCCCAACTTTATTTGGTTCTAGGGTGTGGGCATATTACACACTACTGTATGTGATACCATTCTTCAGCATCTGCCTAGGTGTAGCTATTGATTGTGTGTGCGTGCGTGCAAATGTGTTGATTGTTGTGTAAATTGTAGCCTTTTTTTTCACATTTGCAAATAGATTTATAATCGTATACAAATAATAACACTATACTGCTGTATTTTCAGCATTGATTATTGGATTATAGTAGCTATTACTAGCAGTATAAACGTATGAAGTTGATCCTTGATGTTTATGATAATGTTTATTTGGATAGACCACCATGCTGTTTTTCGTGCTATTGGTGTGACTGTATTTTTAGCAGTTCCTGTTTTATTTCCGATCTAGATTCTCTAGTCAGTTCCTGGTAGTATTGTTTAGTAATTATAGTATCAGCCCCCTCATCTTGTTTGCATGTCATCTCTCAGGTCCTCATCTTATTTTCATCTGTGTAGAAAAACTATTTTTAAATTAAAGTATTTAAAGTGTGAAACATTTCACACTTTTAATCATGATTTTACCTCAGGGAATCAAAATGCTTTAACTAACTACTCTTTATTAGTAATTTGATGAACTAATGAAATCTCTGTGCTTTTTCTATGTAGATTCAGTTTGCAAGTGAAGGCAAGTTTATAGATATGTGATTACATCACATAATTAACAATGTCCTTAATTTGTAGTCAATTGTAAAAACATGCACAAATGCATTTGCACATTTACTTTACATATTACATAAAATGTGTTTTTTTTTTTGCTGTAAATGAAGTAATCGCATTGATCTGTGATGAGACACATCAATGCTGGCGTTATTATTGACATAATTCCTGTTTTTACAACTACAACTACATATCCGTTAAAGATCAGACCAGGACCTGGTTTTCAATGGTACACTTAGTAGCACATCAAATGCTAAATGCTAAATGTTAATGTTAATGGAGGTCAGGCCTAGTTGAAGTGGGTGGAGTCAGGCTCAGTGCTGGGATGCAGTTACACTATTATGAATGCTACTAAGTCATCAGCAGGGTTGGGTAGGTTAGGTTGTAGTGGTAAACACTACAAACGGCATCAGCGTCTCCTTGGGATTATTTGATAATTGTTTAACTAGAGGGCTAGTGAGACCAGTGACATTACATGTTTTTGTTGTATGCATTTTTTGTACTGCAAATATCCTTTTAAAATTTGAAAGTAGTCTAGAAGTAATCATCTAATAAAAAACTATCTGATTCCACTATTTTAGCTGGTAATATTGCTTAATGGATTGCAGTAACTTTTTTTGTAATCAGTTACATGTAACTAATCCAAACCCTGGTAATCATAATGTATGTAGCAAGAAATACAGTTATTTGCTGTATTTCACGATTCACGAAGTTCTATGAAGCTTTGTAAAATATGTAGAACATACCAACATACAAAGGTCGACAGGATTAAGACGCAATTAAAACAGTATATTGTACTGGTGATTATTTACAAGCTAGTTAACTTGTGAATAACAAAATATACGTATTTATTAGTGTAAAATACTGTGTACACGTCACGGACATGCCTCTAAATGCGCTCCTGCATTAGATATACGAAACGGAGTGTTACGTCATCATTTTGAGTGGGAGTCGAGGCTCTCGCGCCTTGTGTTGTCAAGTCTCCGCTACTTCGCTTCGTCGGGCGCGTTTGGCTTCAGTGCTTCAGTGCTTCGTGTTGCGGTTCGGGAATAGCGACATTTTGTCGAGGAATTATCTGAAACAAGGCAAGGCGTCAAGTTCTGCTCGTACTTTGTGGAGAAAATGAGCGTTGAGGCGTACGGGCCGAGCTCGCAGACTCTCACGTTCCTGGACACCGAGGAAGCGGAGCTGTTGGGAGCGGACACCCAGGGTTCCGAGTACGAATTCACCGACTTTACCCTGCCGAGCCAGACCCAGACTCAAGGCCAGACCCAGAGCCAACTCGACAACCAGGTCAGTCAATTCTGTATAAGAATACGTTTTAAATAGCGTTGACAACGCGCGAATCAATAACATCGCTGGCTAACTCCAGCTAGCCCGATGCATTTCCTCCGTGCGGTTACCAAGCACCTGGCTAGCTAACTAGCGCATACGGCTAATGCGCTGTAGCTAGCATGTTACTGACACAATAATATTGGTAATTTGCATGGCAGCACGATATTTATTGCCACGATAGTCGGCGAGATTGTTGCCTAATGTAAACTCATGTGTTACGCGTGTCTCTGGGTGACTAGTAGTTTATTTAATATACTACAGTGTTGCATCCGGACAGCTAACTGTGGAAGAGCCGTCACCATGTTGTTGACACTGTGTGTGTTCATTCGTCACAAACCGTCTTGTTAGGTGAATGGCCCCGACGGCGTGTTGCAGAATGGAGATGACTCCGTTGTGAAGGCCAGTCAGCTTCTGGCCGAGTTGAACTTTGAGGAAGATGAAGAAGATACTTACTACACCAAGGACCTTCCCGTTCACGCCTGCAGGTAAACTATAAATGCTCGTTCGTTATCACCGGGCATGGTTGGTTCATCAGCCTACCGCTAGTTAGAACGTGCTTGAAGCATCTAGTTGCAACTGCTGGATGATTTTCTCTCATTTCTACTGTTTCAGTTACTGTGGGATTCATGACCCAGCATGTGTTGTCTTCTGCAACACCAGCAAGAAGTGGTTTTGTAACGGCCGCGGAAACACATCGGGCAGGTTGGTTTCCAGCCAGGGAAAATGTAATGTGTTGGTGTTGTACACATTTAGTGTCTATCTAAAGCCCCCACACCCGGCTCCCCATATTCTCCCAACAATTAGGTCACTTGTTTATCACACGGTAATAACATTACATGTACATTCCTTTCTATTAAGGATGATACATCTGAATTTATAATGTCACCCTCATAATCCTCTTCCTTCCTCCGAAAGGAATGCTATGAACCTAAAGAAATAGGAAATCACCTTATCACATGTAGCATACCTATATGGGGATATATTTATTTTTGTGACATTGACAGACTATGCTTATCACAATAAATATGTAGTATGTATGAGTATAATAATCACAGCCTGCTAAACGGTCCTTCGAATGTAGCATACATTTTAATTGTTTTCTGGCACCGGTCATTGTTTAAATTACCACTGTGATGTATTCAGAGCTATGAATTGCAAATTCACAGCTCTGAATGTGTTTTATGAGAGAAACAAAAGGCTTTCTCCGCTTGTGGTGTGAGAACTGACGGACCTGTTTCTCATGCAAATATTCTAGTATCTCCTCGACACTCAACAGAAGTCATACATTTCCATGCAGTGTTGTTTTTGTTTTTCCACAAGTTCTTGTTGTTCTGTAAGTCTGTGGTGAATACAAAGCTGCTTTAAAGGTGTAGTCAGTGATTCTGTAGAAAGATTGTTTGTGCAAGAACACATTTCTCTTCAATGCCATAGTGAGCTACTTCAGAAGCTCCTCCCTCCTCAAAACACCTACTGCCAGTGCTGGGGTAGTGTTTTGTGGTGCGGTCTGTGCCACTTTGTGTGTAACCAGGGCTGCGTATGAACAGTGGATCAATCTTTGTTTGTTTTGCACTCCAGCCACATTGTGAACCACCTGGTGAGGGCCAAGTCCAAGGAGGTGACCCTGCACAAAGATGGCCCCCTGGGGGAGACCGTGCTGGAGTGCTACAACTGCGGCTGCCGCAACGTCTTCCTGCTGGGCTTCATTCCCGCCAAGGCGGACTCTGTGGTGGTGCTGCTGTGCAGGTAGCCCCTTCCCCCCTGCTCCCCAACCGGCTGGAATCTATATTGAAGATATTTGAATAACAACAAGATAAGAGCACCGTAATGCATTTCAATGGAAGCACAAATTTTAGCCCTTTTGGTCTCTTTAAGTGGACGTGTCACCAACTGTGGAGACTGACCTAGGTTGGCACTGTTCAGAGAGCTACATTTACCGTGCATGGCCTGAAACGAAGTCCGCTTACCCCAAAACAGTTTGCTGCAGAAATACCATTGTGGCCTCAGATTGATCGTAGGTACTTGGGAATTAATGTAATATACTCAACATACCCATTAACGCCCCCAGAGAAAAACAATGGGCAATAATATGGTTAAATCCGTGGACCTCCCCATTGACTTGCATGAAACACCTGGTTATTCTGGTCAACATAATGGGTTTAAAGCCCCTCCCCCCCCCCGAATCAAGCAGGGTTTCCAGACTAATCTTAGCGAAAACTGAGAGCCGTTTATAGGAATTGATCTGAGAGCAATAGTCGTGTGTAGCCAGGCTATGAAATCAGTTATTAATTAATCCAGTGGTCAGAAATTGCTTGAATGAAATTTTAATAGGTTTGGACTTTTCCATTCCGATTGTGATGGTTTTTATATGGTGCATTTTTTTGGCATTTAAACGGTTTCCAGTCGGAGTGTTAGGCTCTGTGTAAGCGCAGCTAATAACTTGTGTTTTAATGGCATTTTATTTGCATATTTCTTGTGTGTATGTTTTCAGTGCTGTTATGAGCCATAACATAAGAACATTGTTTTTCACTGTGATTAGGTATGGGACAATATACAGTGGTTTATCGTGATAAAAATACTGAAGATAATTTTATTGTTGTGAATATTCGTATCTGGATAATCAAGAAAAAGCTGTCTAGCTCACTCATTATATTGATTTCCTGATTTATTTATTTACCTGCATCTTTCAAGTTAGGCCTAAACATTGCTAAAGGCTCGACCTGCCCATTGTTTCCCCCACATAAAGATAAATCGGATCTGTTGAAATACCAGCTTCACAACAAAGGAACAAAGAAATACAGTTATACATTAGGCATCCTATGATTTAATTAAGTGTTTCTTAAACAAAATGTAAGAAAGTGATTCCAGTATGTTTTTAGTATACTTTTTTTTTTTTTTTTTTTTTTTAATGTTGTATTTTTTAAGGCATATTTTGATCATTATCGAGATATCGTTAATAGCAAATGGCCAAATGTGCTGTGGACCTTTCATATCGTCCCATGTCTGCAGGTGCTGGACAATAAAGTGTATTATTATTATTATTATTGTTATTATTATTATTATTATTTGTTTGGGTGCTGAGTCCTGTCCTGTTGTCGTGGCGATTCACAGGCAGCCCTGTGCCAGTCAGAGCAGCCTGAAGGACATCAACTGGGACAGCTCCCAGTGGCAGCCGCTCATCCAGGACCGCTGCTTCCTGTCCTGGCTGGTGAAGATCCCCTCGGAGCAGGAGCAGCTCCGGGCGCGGCAGATCACCGCCCAGCAGATCAACAAGCTGGAGGAGCTGTGGAAGGTATGGGGGCACAGATGACCGGGCAGCTCGCGCTAAAAGCATATCAATTGCTGCACCAACATTTGGATATTGAGCCATCGGGGAATTTCAATATATCAGCCATGGCAACTGTTTTTCAAAATGGCAGCTGTTTTCAGATACATTTTCTTACCAGCGATAGATGTATGATATTGAGGGCAGAGTTGTTAGTACAATTCTTAGATAAGATGCACCACTATTACGGCAGCCATCTTGCTCTGATGTCATGCTCAGGGTGGGAAGGTACTGCCAGAGATGTGGGAACGGCACGGAGATGGAGCAATGCAGGGTAGAGCCCTGTGGCCCTGGGGGTTAGACTGTCCTCCTCATTCTTAAGCCCCCCAGACACACTGCAGGCGACTAGCAGCAACGAGAGAGCAAGTGAAAGCCAACGAGATTCAGCGACTTGAACAGACGACGGGCGAAGTAACGGTCGTGAAGTGGGCAGGTACCGAGTTGAACAAATCTCAACTTCTGGCGACGCGCATTGAGGCCACTACCAGTGGGAGGATATCGTAGACTGGAACATTTTGGTTGGGGAAATATACGAGAGGGATGCCTAGGGAACAAAAGCCTGGAATGTAAACAAGCGACGTTCTCTGCTGCAAAGCGACGGGGGTGACGAGCGGATGGCTTGCAGTGTGTCCGGGGCTTTAGGTGGTGGTTCATGCAGGATTTATTACAATGTACAGTAAAAATACTTTAAGGATCAGCGGGAACCCATCCACTGGCAATCTCGCAGCATCACCGGACACACAGCAAGGTTTCTGTTGGGTCCTGTGGAATCCTAATCTCAATGCAGTCCTCTAATGTAATACATCTCTATGGGAGATAGTATACTAGAAGTTAAGAGAGAGCAATGTCATGTATCTCTATGGGTCAAATATGGTAGAATATAGCAGAGATGGAGCACTATCATGCATCTCTATGGGTCAAATATGGTAGAATATAGCAGAGATGGAGCACTATCATGCATCTCTATGGGAACAAACATGAAACCAAAGCTGTTCGAATATAACAGAGAGCAACGTCATGCATCTCTATGGGAGCAAAGCTGTTAGAATATAACAGAGAGCAACGTCATGCATCTCTATGGGAGCAAAGCTGTTAGAATATAACAGAGCAGCGTCATGCATTTATGTGGGAGTTAATGTTGAGCTGTTCTGGTCTCTTAAGTGGGCAGGTCTCCTTATTGCTGAGGAGGCAGAGCGTTCAATAGGCAGCACACAGACAACTAAATCTGCCACGCATGGCCTGAAAATATGTAACTGTTTGCTGCAGAATAAATAAAAAAGAAAATGATTCCATTAGTTCTGAATGTAGTGCTTGGGGAAAATAGTAAACAATGTCACTGGCAGTGCATTATTGGTGGCCAAAACATAAAATCGTGTTGCCATAGGCACCCAGCAGTGTCTAGTGCCCGATTGCAATTAAATACTCCGGTGAGCATTACATGACGGTGCATTACTTTACCCAACTAATTTTCTTGTTATTCCTATTATTCCTATTTAGTAGGTCATTAGTTAAAAGACATCAGCTATTATTCCTGTCTCTGTCCAAGTAAAGTACAGTATTTTGGCAAGCAATTAGCTTGTAGTCCGTAGGATACAGCGCATTAGGTTCACCATAGTGTTTGTTGTTGCTCTTCACTGACGCGTCTTCTTCTTCTTCTCTGTGACCAGGAGAACCCGACAGCGACCCTCGAGGACCTGGAGAAGCCCGGCGTGGACGAGGAGCCGCAGCACGTGCTGCTGCGCTACGAGGACGCCTACCAGTACCAGAACATCTTCGGCCCGCTGGTCAAGCTGGAGGCGGACTATGACAAGAAGCTCAAGGAGTCCCAGGTGGCGCGTGTGTGTGTGTGTGTGTGTGTGTGTGTGTGTGTGTGCGTGTGTGTGTGTGTGTGTGCGAGAGACGTTTTAACATGATTCCATACTTGTTAGGCTTCAAAGGTCCTATATATACGGTATTTTAAACATTAATATATAGTGCCAAGACACTCGAGGAGTCCCAGGTGGCGTGTGGGCTGGTTTAGTCCTATAGCCTCTTCCGTCCATCAGCAGGTTCAGCACTAGGTCACATAAGGTGTATCAGGAAGAGTAGTAGTAGTAGTAGTAGTAGAAGATGAAAAAGTAGTCTAATGTCAAAGACAAAGACTGTGGGTGAGGGAGTTGCAGTGTGTTTTATGTCGCCAACATGTCAATATTAGGTTTTGTTTTGTTGTGCAGACTTACTGCCACGCTTTCCTCTACCTGTAGTCTAATGTGTCCCCCCACCCCTTCCCTCTGCAGACCCAAGACAACATTACGGTCAGGTGGGACTTGGGGCTGAATAAAAAACGGATTGCATATTTCACCCTTCCCAAGACGGACTCAGGTGGTAATTCCTTGATTTTTGTCGTCATCCCCATCTTCATTGCCATCGTCATGGTTTGTCTCTGAGTGGTGCTCGCCTCCCCATTCTGGCCACCTCACATAACAAACAGAGCATGCCGATGGAGGGACGTAGTTGGAGCGGTTTGTGTTGTTTGGCTGTGTGCCAGTGAATCCCCCCAGTGAACCCCCCCCCCCCCCAACCCCACCTTTATCCCACTGTATAATTGGTTTTCTGGTCCGTCTCTTCCAGACATGCGTCTGATGCAGGGGGACGAGATCTGCCTGAGATACAAAGGAGACCTGGCCCCCCTCTGGAAAGGGATCGGGCACGTCATCAAAGTTCCTGACAGTATCCTTACCACCACTGACTGAACCGCCTGACTAGGGTTGGGTATCGCTACTGATTTCCAGCATCAGTTTATTTCCGATTCACAAGGTCCCAAATCGATTTTATTTTCGACTCGATCCAAAAACGATTTAGTTAGTTCAGTTACAATATGGAACATTTGTGCAATAGAAGTGCATAAGCCCCATATAAAAAAGTATCTATTTGGCAATTATCTTATGACTCTACAGTATTTTACCTGATATGTGCCCTATATTATAATTAATAATGTCCTTGTATAAAAGTTCGAATATTTTTTAGCACGAATACAGCCCATACAATAAAATCCACTTGGATTTAGGCAGACACACACAATTTGGCAGGACGCAGCTTGTCACTTTTGTCTAACAAAAACCTGAAACCTTTATGGAAAATTAAAAGCTGCTGTGTGACGGGATGCAATACTAACAAGTTGTGGAACCAAAAATGTGTTTTATATTGAAGCATTTAGACAAAATATATGGTAAATGCAGGTCAGACCGAAGGTAAATACACCCATCGGAGGGAAACGCATGCGGCTTGAGCAATATGCTAATTACGTGACCCCATCTGAGCTAAATGCATTAGATATTTCGCCATGTGAGATTGTTTTTGCACGGTATGCCAACCAGCAGCTTTTAGGCATTCTGATGATGGAGCTGCAAGAAAATGTGTTATTTGGGAAGTTATTGGAGTGCACCATATTCATGTAGGCTATAGTATTGCATTATCTTTGTAAACAGTAAATGGGTCTATGATACAAGCTTATTTTAATACAAGAGAATGCATTTCTTTACAGTGTTCTGGTGGCACAAGAACGCATTACGCGCATTCCCATAATCTGGTCTGAATCGTTGTTTTCATCCTCAAAGTAAAGATGTAACCTACGCAGCAGTCGGCATCATATTTTCCTGGCGCAGATCGCCAGGCATTAGGCAATTTAAGATTTAGATAAGTTTATGCAGTCCACACAGATGCTAAAAATGCATAATGCGTTTAGCCTTCACCATTTCAGCGTCCATGTGTCTTGAATTAGAAACCTGACATAATCCATGGTCTTTCTGTTTTGAGGGAGAAGCAGACAAACGTTGCACCGGTCATAAAGGGAAAAGCACCCATGTTGCATCTGGTCTTAAAAGATCGATTTTTGGGATTTTATTAATCGATATCGGCTCATTCAAATTTTTTTTACACCCACCCCTATTTCTGACGGGGATTCAGTTTTATTGCGTTTTTGACGGCAGACAACAGCGTTTGCACGTTATTAACTGAAGTGTATCGCACGTAAACATTCATAAAAGCAATACATATTTGAATGGATTAAAATCAGTAAATACAGAGGAAAATTAGTTGTAGTTGAGTTGAGGTCATTTCCTTTGCTGAATACACCTCAAAGGTACCTGGACTAAAAGAGAACATCCCTTGGATTTCACTTTCAATTCCACCTATCTCTTTCCCATGTCCACTGACCATCCATAACCCTGTAGAACCTTTTTGTTTTGTTTGTGGCATCTCAACGGAGATGCACACGCGTTAACATCTCGCAGCATCGCCCTTCTCCTTGACTTGGTGCACCAGATTACGGCGACGAAATCGCCATCGAACTCAGAAGTAGTGCCGGCGCTCCGGTGGAGATCCCACACAACTTCCAGGTTGACTTTGTGTGGAAGTCCACCTCCTTTGACAGGTAAGGTACTCTGTCTTGGCCATGGAATAGATCTGCGGTGGCATGAGTACTGTAGGTTTGACTTTTTTAGAGTGAAATTATACATTTTCTAAAATAGTTTTTCAGGTATATTTAATATTTAGTATGCCGGTATATAAAAACTTAAAATATACTAAATAATAAAAATTAAAATGAAGGGTAGGAAATAAAAACCCAATAGAGTATGAACTCTATTGGGAAGTGTTTGCAGTTGTTTCATCCTACTGGGCGTTCTTTTTCTGAAGAACCAATTGGCGTTGCGCTTGCATAATTTCATCTAGCTCTGCCACCATTTTGAAGCAAACGCTTGACTTATTTGACGTCATAACACTTGGCCATGCCCCCTCTGGTCCCTGGTTGGCCCTTAGGGTGGCTGTGTGAACGGACACCAAACAGGGTTTCCAGACTATAATCTCAGTAAAAATGGAGTCTGAGCTATATAATGGTGATGATGATGTGTTTTGATTCCCACCCCTCCCAATCCCAGGATGCAGAGCGCCTTGAAGACATTTGCTGTGGACGAGACCTCGGTGTCGGGCTACATCTACCACAAGCTACTGGGCCACGAGGTGGAGGATGTGGTCATCAAGTGTCAGCTGCCCAAGCGCTTCACCGCTCAGGGCCTGCCCGACCTCAACCACTCCCAGGTGAGAGAGAGACCTCCACTGTCTGTCTGTCTGTCTGTCGATAGATAGATGAGAGAGCTTGATCCCTGTCAGGAGAGTGTGATTAAAAGATAATCAGCTGTTTCTACTCAGCCCAGGCTCCATAAATGGGAGCCCAAACAAAGTGGTGCAGACCGCACCACTCAACAATATCACATCCTTGGTAATGTGTGTCCAGTGTATATTTGGGGGGGGGCATATGGCATTGAAGGGGGAGGTGTTTTGATTTGAGTTTCCATAAATCAATGGTGTTTTTCCAGCATTGCAGACTCCGCCTTTTTTCTAACTTTAAAGCCACAGTCAGTGAAACCGTGCCTCTGCTGTGTGTCCCCGTCAGGTGTACGCGGTGAAGACGGTGCTGCAGCGCCCCCTCAGCCTGATCCAGGGCCCGCCTGGCACCGGCAAGACCGTCACCTCCGCCACCATTGTCTACCACCTGGCCCGACAGGGCACCGGGTGAGGGCGCACTCCTCCGCTAGCCTCCCTGTTTTCTCCCACGTCTGTTTCCCCCGTTGCTGTTGCTAGGGCTGTTGGCTAGTAGTTGGTAAAGCTGTTGCTAGGGCTGATCATGGGGTTGTTGCTGGGCTGCAGGCACTGGTTACAATTAAGGCTGGGCGATATCGACCAAAAGTAATATCCCGATATATTTAGGTTGAATACCGATACACAATATATATCGGTATTTTCTATAAAGTGGGCTAAATCTTTCAGGCATAGAGAAAAAACTGGAAACCCGACGGAAATGTGACTTCTATTATTTTTAGCAACATTATTGACATGTGAGCTTTCTCTGGTGTCTCTGCCCCTTTGACACTCTGAACGCACTAAGTGCAGGCATGGAGGGAGAGACGAACAAATCGAAAAAGTCATGAATAAATGCATAATATAACTATATCGATATAAACGAGATTGTCTAATTTTATCTCTCTTTTGAAAAAAGTCCAATATACCAATATGTACCGGTGTGTGTGTATATATATCGGTATATCGCCCAGCCCTAGTTACAGTCAGGCTCTCTAGCACATGCCTCTCTGTTTGGCGTTTCCCCAGAGCCAGCCTGTTTACTAAGTGCTCAGACGAGTGTTGATGTCCATTTTTGATGTCACCAGACAGGCTGCCCAGCCTAGCGAGACCTCAGAGCCCCTTCCCCTTCCCTGTGGGGGGGAACATGCCGTTAATTGGTTGCTGCTCACACCTGTTCCCCAGTCCCCTGAGTACTGTGAACCCCCACACAGACGTATCTAAACCACACACACCTCCCTCAAGTGCTTTTCAGAATACTCTTAAGCCACTTTACGGAGCACATAACAGGTAAATCTATAGGTAACAAAAGATGAGAGGGTATTTAGAGGCAGGGTCAGCCATTCTCAAGAACCCTTGCTAACTTCCAGCTCAAATCAAAACAGTATCGCCCCAAACATCGAAATGCTTAGTGCTACGGTTATGTTGATACAAGCGGTGTTCGCCATTTTGTTTACTGTTTACAGAGCCAGGACTGTGTCAAGTCAATTTTATTTATATAGCCCTTAATCACATTGCAGTCTCAAAGGGCTGTACAGCACACATTTCACATGGAAACAAACAACACCCCCTTAACCTGTTCCTCCCCCGGGCAAGGAAAAACTTCCAAAAAAAATTGTATGTGTATTAGCTTACATTTATCTTGCAATAGCTGACTATACCTTAAGAGAAAGTGGATTTATAGAAAGGTGGGGGAGAACTCCTTCCCGTGATTTAGTCATCATATGTAGATAACGGGTGGGGGGGGGGTTCGTACAATTGCGCACTTTGAACGTGAGCAGGTAGGGGTTGGGCATCTTGACCTTTACGGGGGAGCGGGGATCGAAACCCACAACCTGCTGGCTGTGAGTCGTACGCCCAGACCGCTACCCTGCTCCCTGGAGGATGCTGGGACTCCGTGTGTATGTTATAGTTGTGTGTGTGTGCACGCTGCAGGCCCGTGCTGGTGTGTGCCCCCAGCAACATCGCCGTGGACCAGCTGACGGAGAAGATCCACCAGACGGGCCTGAAGGTGGTCCGGCTGTGTGCCAAGAGCAGGGAGGCCATCGACTCCCCCGTGTCCTTCCTGGCACTGCACAACCAGACACGCAACATGGACAGGTAGGACACGCCTCTGACACACAACGTGGCTAACACGTCTCTGACACGCAACATTAAACATTGACATGTTAACACGGACATGGGTCACGTAACATGGAACGGATGGAAAGTCCACTAAAAATAATCGGCATGCTCTGGAAAATAATTATATAATAACATAAGAGGTCATAGTGAGGGGGAAGGGACTGTCTTGAACGTGTGTTTGGCCATTCACAGAGTCATAGTGCAGCTTTTGCTGAAGGCAGATCCCTCTAGCAGAGATGTAAAACACTCTAAACGTTCCCTAAGGCCCTTTGCCTTCAGTGTAGGTACTCAGGTTAGACTCTTTACCCACAACTAGGCCTGTCACGATAACTGTAGTTGGGCGATGTTAGTCCACAAATAATTGCTGTAAACGATATTATTGTCAGAATCATATAAGCAATGTTGTTCCGCTATTATGTGACAACAATGAATTGTTCATTATGATTGGTTAATCCATTTTCCTTGCTTGGCTAAATATTAAAAATGAACCTTGAAGCGAAAAAACATCCAAAACAAATGGCACATTCTTGCATTTATTTTTCCAAACGTAGTCCACTGGAATTATGCAGTTGTCTGGAAAAACACCTATTAAAACGTTGAGGAACACTTCCTTCACCTGTCGCTGTGTGTGTGTGTGTGTGTGTGTGTGTGTGTGTGTGTGTGTGTGTGTGTGTGTGTGTGTGTGTGTGTGTGTGTGTGTGGAGTGCTGCTTGTGAGCAGGCCGACGACAAGCAGCACAACATTAATAACCTTATGTCAGCAACACGCATGTAAATGCAACAGGCAATATTATTGAGGTCATGTCCATAAATTACACGATAAGTCGATGAATTCATTATCGTGACGGGCCTACCTACAACCCTACTCGTAGACGCGTCTCCGTTCCTCCCCCGTTACCTTGAGCCACAGCACTGACCCCTGACCCCTGGCTGTGTTTCTCCCCCCCCACCCTGCAGCATGCCGGAGCTCCAGAAGCTGCAGCAACTGAAGGACGAGACGGGCGAGCTGTCGTCTTCCGACGAGAAGCGCTACCGGGCCCTGAAGCGTGCGGCCGAGAGGGAGCTGCTCATGGTAGGGCCGCCTGTCTTCAATCACGTCCTCATTTGTGATGACCACGATGATGCATTTATTGGCGATGGTCTCACTCAGGGATGGTTTGGGCTGTTTGTGAACATGTTGGCTCTAGTTCTGTACCAAACTATTACTTTTTTGGCCAATTCATTTAGCGATTTTCGATTAATCGGATAACTACATTATCGCTAATATATAAATCTATTCGATGCCATAGGGTGCTCCCTCAGCAGCTGTGTCACCCACACTGGTAACACATAGTGTTGTGCGGTCTGCACCACTTTGTGTTCCTTATTACAAAGCCAGGGCAGTGTAGAAACACCAGATTATAGTTTTCAGCATGTACAGAGAATGGGCAGGTAGCAGACCATGAGCAGATATTTGCTTAACTTCACTAAGTGTATTGTGTTGCAATCACTGACTACCTTTAACTGCTTTTAATATTTTAATGTAACAGTCTTTAACATTAAATATGCAAGAGCTTGTTGAAAGGGAATTGAGTGCATTATACATTTAGTTTATCTCTCGTTTCTTCTTCCCAGAATGCCGACGTGATCTGCTGCACGTGCGTGGGGGCGGGAGACCCCCGGCTGGCCAAGATGCAGTTCCGCTCCATCCTCATAGACGAGAGCACACAGGCCACAGAGCCAGAGTGCATGGTGCCCGTGGTGCTGGGGGCCAAGCAGGTACGTTACATGGGTCTGGTGCTACATGGGGGGCCAAGCAGGTACGTTACATGGGTCTGGTGCTACAT
>JAODUE010067331.1:0-16015 GCA_027564755.1 Amblyopsis hoosieri | reverse complement strand
TACGAATTGTTTTGAGAAATGTACACGCTGGTTTGCAACTGTTAAGAATGAATCGAAAAATTTACCAAAGCGACTGAGAAAAACTGTAATATATATATACACACACATACATGCAGTCTTATATACAGTGATATGCAAATGATAGCTCATTCAACAATGTTACATGTAATGACTTAAATAGTGAACTAATGCCTAGATGATTTGGGGTGTAACACTAATCCACACAGCTCTAGTACAATATATTTTGATCAACACGCCATAAGCAATTGATAATGTAGGAAACAGCAGACAATTGTACATAACCATTTGCATGAATGTGCCATAGCATTTGACATTTGTTCAAAAACCAAAGAGAAATTGTTTTTATGATGTGCACAAGTGACTTGATGATGTGGAGGTCGAACAAGTAGCTTTGAAATTCTGATCTGAGAAATGTACCAAAGCGACTGAGAAAAACTAAAATAATTGTATAAAAAAAGTTAAGTCTCTGATTATGTTAGCCATGAACTGTTTTATCTTTTTTTTAACGTATTATGAATTACTCTTCTAAACTCTGAAGGGGCGTGCGTGATTGCTGGGGGATGAATGAAACGCACGCTTCTTCCAGGAAATGAGAAAGCATTCCACAGGCAGCGGTTGGCCCTCCCTCAAGGGAATCTCTATCTTATTGCTCAGTGCAGGAGACAGCCCGTGTTGGTGGAGGTCACCTGTGTGATGTACCAGCAGTACTACGGTACACACACAAAGAGTCTCTTTCTGGTGACTCTCTTAACCGCACACAGCTGTTACAGCTGCATTGCTTTTCTGTTTTCAACCATAGACCCTTATTTCTGTGGCGAGAGCACCTTGCAGCAGGCCACTTTGGATTGGCGATCGGAAAGGTCAGTTGCCACTCGGACGCAGTCGCAATGATTTCTAGGCTTTCCAGACCAATTCTCACGGCGAACTTAAGCTGAAGCTCGTGATATCAGGACGGTCTGGGGAGGCTAGGCCACTGCAGGGCACCCCAAACAGAGCAGCTCTCTGGCACCACCAGGCTGTCTGTGTGCCTGTATTGAACAGCAGCGTGTCCATACTTGTTATATACAGTATGTACCCAGTGCACTGAAGTGGCAACAATGACGCTCTGAGTGAGACACAGACAGACAGACAGACAGACAGACAGGCAGACAGACAGGCAGGCAGACAGGCAGGCAGGCAGGCAGGCAGGCAGGCAGACAGACAGGCAGACAGCTATAGTAGAAGATCAGATCAGAGAGATAGCCTGTCCTGTCAGAATACAATACAGGCGACAGACAGACAGACAGACAGACAGGCAGACAGACAGACATAGTAGCCAGTATCAGTTCAGAGAGATGGCCTGTCCTGTCAGAATACAATACAGACAGACAGACAGACAGACAGACAGACAGACAGGCAGACAGACAGGCAGGCAGACAGGCAGGCAGGCAGGCAGGCAGGTAGACAGACAGGCAGACAGCTATAGTAGAAGATCAGATCAGAGAGATAGCCTGTCCTGTCAGAATACAATACAGACCGACAGACAGACAGACAGACAGACAGACAGACAGACAGACATAGTAGCCAGTATCAGTTCAGAGAGATGGCCTGTCCTGTCAGAATACAATACAGGCCGACAGACAGACAGACAGACAGGCAGGCAGACAGACAGGCAGACAGACATGTATAGTATCAGTTCAGAGAGATGGCCTGTCCTGTGAGAATACAATACAGACAGACAGGAGACTTTGAACACACAGCATCTGTACTTTATTTGCGCACAAAGGAGCAGGTATAGGCTACTGTTGGATACATTTGGAATTACCATAAATGTCTTGTGTCATTTGATTATTCTCTAAATATGACCTTTAAGAGATAACTTGTTTATATTGTAGAAACAAGTGCATTCCGCCAAACTATATGTGAAGTACAAAGTGTTATTTTATGTCTCTTGTAGTAAACTGTTGTGTTAGCGAGTCATTACCGAATGTTTTACTTTAGCAGACACCTCAGCTGTCTGAGCCAACATAACATATGGCCTTGTGTGTGTACTTCTCTGACTGATACAATGAATAATGATTCAAAAAGGATGTGTGCTTACAAGAGATTGATTGTAGCTAATAAATACGTAATTACACTGGGTGGTATGAACCAGCATTATAAGGATGTACTTTTCTTTGTATTGTCACAGCAGACCTGGTTGTTTTCTATTGTGTTGTTGTTTCTCTAATCTGCATCTTTAGGGACCGGGAGCCTTGCAAACTCCTGGCTGAAACCCATCTTGTGGGTTATTTGAAATTTGACCCTGACATACTGTATACTATAGGCATCGTGAGAATACAGGGTTGTTTATCCCTTGCGTGCATGCGCAGCACTGAAATCATTTTAGTCCAAGCCTTCAGTTTTGACTTCGCCGTGAGAATGAACCGACACAGATATCTGGTGTGTCAGGTTCACCAAGAGGTGGAACTAACGCACCATCTCATCTTGTGTATAAAGTGGACTGAGACCGCTCAATTGGCTCCAGACAGCTTTTCTTCAGCTAAGGAGTCCGTGAGGCCCAGAACGTAAAGGGCTGCTGTGCCTATATTCATAGGATCTGGAGTTCTACTTCATATAGTCTCCACCCACTATCGCTAGTGGGTTAAAGGTGAAGCGAGATGTATCCGGTGCCTCTCTGGGTCCATATGGTACTGCAAGCACAAACACTTTAAGCCTTGTATGGGCTTGGCGCTGAAGACTACAAAACAATACCTCACAAACTGAATAAAGAAAGGTGCGCGAATGAGACACGGGTGTGTACAGCAGGTGAAATAATAATAATAATAATAATAATAATAAAAATAATAAGACACTCAAGTCTTTGTAAAAAGACAAATATAAATATATTAAACATTTGGCTACAGATACAGTAAATATATACAAACTATAGTATAAAACATTTGACTAAGCCAATTATATACATTTTATAAGCATAATATACAATACAAAAAAGGATTTGGGAATATAAAATCACATCAAAAGTAATACATACTTGTTGGGAGGGCAGGGGAGTCGGATGACAGTGGAACAAAGGGTTAAACGTCATCGTCAATTCTGCAGAGGTGGGTTTTGAGGAGTTTAACAACTGAGGTGACCGTGGTGGCATGTCGTACGTGCAGGGGAAGGGTTCCAGAGTCTGGGGGCAGAGCAGCTGTAGGCCCGAGCCCCCATGGTGGAGGGGAGGAATGGGGGGGTGACGGGAAGACCTGTAGAGGAGGAGCGGAGAGATCGGGAAGGGAGTATGTGCCAGGAGAAGGTCAGAGAGGAGGGAGCCAGATTGTGGCGGGCCTTGTTATTTAACTAAATCTAATGAAGCCCAACCAAAACATTTAAATGTTATACAAGTAATACAATTATTTGTAATAAGAAAGAAACAAAGCAAAGCAAGTGATGCTGTCATCATTTGCAGGACATGAATGTCACTAATATCCTAATCTATATTTTAAACATTATTTATCATTGTTTAAGCAAGACTATTGGTTTGTTTTTCTTCCGTTTAGTTTAATTACATTGATAAAACATATATATTTTTAATTGTTTTATATTTTCTTTTAAATAAATGTTTGAAAGTTGCTGCTCGTGACCATTTTTCTTTTTCTCAGGACAAAAGCACAAAGCCAACAGAACCTTTACAATGTGTGAAGTGGTGAAACACAAACAAGTAACCGTTTCTAAATAGGGAACGACACAATGTGCTGAACGACCCTTGAGCAGCAAACACAAGACAGTCAAGTGCAGATGAAAAGGGCTTCCAGACCCAAATTTAACTCTGCCACTTGACTACAGGAACCTGTGGAGCCACCTAAAGACATGCTTGTAGTGACACAACACAGCACAGGACGTTCAAGTAGCTTTTGTCGGTTCAAAGACCATTTTGTCTCTGTAAACCTGGTAAACATCGAGAGCTCTCCTCAAGTCACTTCATTTTCTCTTTGCTTCATCTGGCTAATAACAGCATCTCGTAACAGTATAGATTAGAGTGATCATTTCCCATTCAACAGAGGTCCCTCGTTTCCCAGTTTATCTCTTCGCTGTACGCACTTCAAAAAAGCAAAGCTTTCATTCAAGAATGTCCTATTGTTCAGAGAAATGTGTTTCTGTTTTGCTTGCCTTCAGCGCAAATGAGTCCCGGTCCGATTATGTCTGACCAGAGAGGCCAACTGAAAACCCCCGGTGTGAAAGGTTGGAGGAGTACAGTCTGTGTGTTGACCAGAGAGGGACGGAGAGAATGATGTGTAGGGGAAATGGATGGGGGGGAAGGAAAACAGAATAAATGTTTGGACAGAGAGAGCAAGAATGGAGGGGCATGGATTTCATTCCATGGAAGTGGAGAGCAACCAAAAGGGAGCTTGAGCTTCAGATGGAGAGAGAGAGAGAGAGAGAGAGAGAGAGAGAGAGAGAGAGAGAGAGAGGTTGGCTTTCAGCCTGTGGCTTGGGGGTTGGAGACAGACCGCACTGTGTGCACCAAAGCGGGTCATGCTTGTGCAGAGCGGAGTGCACATGCCGCTTCGCCAGGCAGCTCAGGAGAGTCCCGGCGCGACCGGCCATCCTAGCTGGGGTGGGAGTCTCTGAGATAGCCGGTTTGGGGTTTCCGTACAATAGAGCGTATTGATTCGACACTGATCCAAAATGGTTCCACTGTAACTGCGTATTTCTCTAAGACTCTGAAAAGAAGGGGAGAGCAGGTAATATGTCCTCTGTGGCTGTGCCATTAAAGCATTGCGTTTCCCAGCAGAAATAGAGACTGCATGTACGCGCGTGTGTGTGTGTGTGTGTGTGTGTGTGTGTGTGTGTGTTTGTTTGCGCGTGTGTGCGTGTGCATGTTTGGGTGGGTGCAATCAGGCACAACCTCTAAGTAACAGTAAAAGTATCACTAATGGCACATTTTCAATATTGAACTTAAGTAAAACCCTTTAATGTAACCCCATCTTTTGTATACCTTAATTGACTGAATCAGTTTGGTTATAAATTCAGTTTGTTGCTTGTTGAGATTTTTTTACTGTGTCTCCACTCACATCTAAGTATCAAATGCTGGAAAAACACAAATGCTTTGACATGGCTGACAGACTTATCTCTCTTTAAACAATGGTAACCAAGGTTCAATAAAAAAATAAGGAAAAATATTTGGTTTATTAACAACAAACAACGTGCTGACAGCAGTTTTAAGGTCTTACTATTGCATTATTGTGTCTCTCTCTACACACATTTTTATTCAGAAACATGAAGCCTAGATCAAAAAATGACAGCTCAGGTGCTTGTCACATTTTTCACCTGCAGATGAGTTTGGTTTCCAAATAATTTCCAAACAGATTTCAGGTTTCATTAAAGGTGTAGTCAGTCATTCTGGAGAAAGCTTGTTGATAGTTTAACTTGATTAAAACAAAAACAACAACTCTCCCTTCAATGAAAAATGGTCTCCCTCAGATGCTCCACCCCACATATTGGAAGCGCCTTGTGTTGTGTGGTGTGGTCTGCACCACTTTGTGTTTTCCCATTTACAGAGTCTGGGCTGTGTACAATATGCATTTTTTTCAGAATGGGCAACTTGCGGACTGTGAGCAGATATTTGCTCAATTTGACAGAAAGTGTATTAGCTTGCAATCGCTGGCTATGCCTTTACGAGCAGGGTAGCAGGTACAGAGCAGTTAACAGAGCAAGAGAATGTTTTGAGGAACCTATTGTTATTAGGTCCTCTGAAGGAGGAACCTATTGTTATTGTTGGTTTTATTACTATTATTATTTTTCTTGTAACAGAAAAACGAGAATACCATAAAAACTACTTGATTACTTTTGCTACAAATTTGCAGGATGATAGTGTAGCTGTCTCTACCATGCCATGGAAAATGATAATGATATGAATATATTGGTACATGCGTCAACATTTTCGATATTGAAATAATTTTAATTTGAACCATGATGAAGACAGAAACTTGAAACTTGAAACTGTACATGGAGAGGCAACCCTAGTTATTATTATTATTATTATTATTATTATTATTACAAAGAATGCAGAATGCAATGTGGTTTAACTGCATGTACGGTGTTCCTAACACTGCATGTGTGACACAGTGACTGTACAGTAAAGAAGGAATGAAGCGCTCATTCATCAGTTATCAGCATGCAAGCCGAATGACTCAGCAGATCTCCCTCTGAGTTTGTTATGTGGGAGATAGCCTGTCCAAACACACTGAGTGGCCATCAGTATCATTTAATTCAAAGAAGAAAAAAAATCCATGTTTGTGTTTCATCTGATAATACCACACATATAAGCTAACTGTGTTGTGTGTTATTCATTTTGATGGGAAAACGTACTCACCTATTCATTATCCTTCTGTGGGTAGTCATCTTGCCTGCTGATGAGCATTCTGTATGCATTTTCATCATCTTAATAGCACAGTCCACTATGAAGTTAGCATCAGTGCTGCTCCTCTCCCATAGCATCCACCTCTCAAGGCCAGAAGTCATCCAATACTCCACATTAGAGCAATGCTTTTGACATGGACATCCCTTTCACAATAGTGCTTCATTCTTCTGATCTTGGGCTGGGAAGTTGCTCTAGCTGATCTTTGTAGGCTGCTTTTCACCGCATGCAAACCCACCGCTGAGGACGTCCACCACCGGGGCAAAAAGATAACGTACACTGTCTGAAAAGGATGCAAAAACGGTACAAAGGGGGCATCACAGAAATGTCTTTTTACTGTACATTTGTGTGTGTGTGTGTGTGTGTGTGTGTGTGTGTGTGTGTGATATACACACTTTATATACACACTGATATACACACTTATATGACTTATATATATAATTTTCATTACATTTTCATTTCTCATAATTATAACGATCGTGTTTTATGGAAAACTTTTATTTTTTATTTTATACGTTTATTTTACAGTAAATAGTTTTTTCCAATGAATGTGTGAACTACTAAGGCCATTTGGAATTTGCCAAGATCCCATTTTTGTGTATATTGTAACATGTTTTCTTACTGTGGCGTACCGCCAAAGTAATAATTCAGGTTTGTACTACTTGTCACTTTGGATAAAAGCAATTTTATCTAATTGTAAATTATTTCATTACATTTTAAGGAAATGAAAGATAACTAATATATACAAAATATATTTGAAGATTTATATTTAATTAGATTTTTGTGGAAGATGAAAAGAAATAGAACCTAGTGGACCTTTTGGACACCACGTTTATGATTTATTTGTGTCAAAATTGCGTGAAAAATAAAAATGGCAAAAACACAATTGAACGTGTATTTATGTGTGTGTTTTTTACAGTGCAATTATAGAAGCTTGTCCATGCATGTGTGCAGTTCTGTCCGGGTCTGCGAGGTCATATGGTTCTCAGCCTCTGCTTATGAAATAAAGATGACTAATTATTCTGCGGGGTATTCCCACTTCATCATGGACGCCTGTTTATATTAGACAGCCAAGTAATTTGTGTCTATGCAGCTAGGGCCCGTGTTGTGTAGTGATTTGTTTCACAGCTATTCACTGACTGTACTGAATTGCAAGACTGTGTGTTATGAATATGACCAACCCTAAATCCCAGCAGAGACACTGGCGATAACTGGCCGAATATGAAAGTACCATTTTCAAGGGTTTATGATGCTGGAGTGGAACATTTATCTCCATATCCATCATGCAGTAAAGAAAATAGATGGAATTAGTAAAAACACAGTTAAACCAAATGTCTTGTTATAGTAGAACATGATGGAATTGGAAGCCACTCTTAGTCAATAGGTGAGGTGTTAAAGGATATTAGTTGTAGACTATTAGCAGTTTGACGTGAGGCATTGTATGCACATATTTTGTTTGCAAATAATACTTTTTTGGAAGTCCCTTTCTTTCACTGTTTGTAAGTCAATACCAAAAATGCTCATATGTCATAATGATGACCACATTATTAAATAATAAAAAATCCCAGTGAAATGCAACATTTCATTTGAGTACACACCAACGTATTTAGGACGTCGTCTGTGTTCCATGACAGCTATGTTCTCTGCCTCCTCGTACAAGTGGAGAAACGTCAAGAAGTGGGAAAGTTAATCTACAGCCGATTCCCAGCAGTGATGAGAGATTCTATATCTAAGCTCCTTTTGTGCATCACTGTTCATCAATGAGCTTGCAAATTGCTCAGATCTTGAACACAAAGCACCTCTCTCACTCCTGTAACCTGCTGGATAAACGGCCAGCGCGATATGAGTTGGTGAGAATCTGTGCAGGGGGAAACGTCTCTTCCTGACATCAAAGCCAAGGGAGCAAATATCTGTCGGTTAAGGGACGACAGAAACCTGTCTGATGCCTAGTCCACACATAAACGGCTATATTTAAATGCATGGCTTTCTCTACGCGGCGGTTCACTGTTCATCCACACGCCAACAGTGTATACAATAAAGAAAGAGTTTCAGCAAAACTCCTTCCAGGGTGAAGATATATAAGTACTCTGTGTGACGTGTTGACGTGTAAATGGGAAACTGAAGATTCTGGCTCGTAACGTCTGCTGGTGACCACTGGAGAAAGTAAATCATAAAATCTAAACGAAAACACCTCTCTTCATATGCCAACGAAGGGTGTTCCCCCCACATACATTGGAAATTAATTTCTGAGGCTGGGATGTTGTTGTGTGGTGGTGCGGTCTGCACCACTTTGTTGCTGCTCCTATTCACAGATCCAGGGCTGTGTATCACTGACTCCACCTTTACGTACAGTGCCTGTGTCCTAGCAACACAGCAGCTCAGGCATAGCTAGCTGGCAACAGCACTGTTGAAATGTTCATTCTATGCAACACTGCAAAATTGTGCATACACAACCAGTTAGCTTCCGCAATAGTGCATCAAAGAAAATGCTATCTCCCGCCATTGTTCTGTGCTTTGGCTTTACTTGGGCTTAGGAAGACACATAGTTGTACCCTATGCAGGTTTAATTACTGTGCGCTGTGTATTTCCTCAGCTTCTTCTCACAGTTATGATCTGGGTGTACTACAGCTAATAGTCTGTGTTGCTGCCAGGCAGCAGGTTTGTTTAATTGAAAGGGATTTCCTCTCACCCATATTTTGGTATTGTAACAGGGCTTTTTTTTCTCTGCTGTATATTTTGCAACAAGCGGAGGGCCGGTGTGTTCTCATCAGGGCCTGAAAAGGGTCTTTGTTTGGGCCTGAACACCTGGACAGAGTTATCTCTACCCTCACTCACTCCCTCTCTCCCTCTCTCCTTCTCTCCTCGATATCCCCATCCCTCTCTCTTTCTGAATCAATCTCACCATTGCATCTCCCGCTCTCTATGTTCCTCTCTTTCATTCAATACCTCTCTTTCCGTGACTATTTGTGTGTGCGCCTGGGTGCTTGTGCAAACACTTTTGTGTGGTTTAGTATCCAGGTAAATCCTCCATTATTGAGGCACCTGTCACATCCGCAATCTGAAAAGGGTTGGCGCTTAAGATAAGGCCTTGTATGACGAGTCAAGTTAATTTGGCACTTTTGCTCTCTTCTTTCTGCAGCTTGCTGTGAAGAGACCAGTCTACATGGTAAAACTCGTTTCTGTGTTGTGACCTAGTATTACTTTCAAAGACAAAATAGAAACCCCGATACACATTATTTCAATATGTATGTTAACTAAATACATATTAAAAGAATGAACATAACAAGAAGTGTTTTTTTGTTTGTTTTTTTTTTTATCTGCGGCATAAGTGGTATTTAACCAATAACAAGTTCTCGACAAAAGACACAATGCTACGATTAGCTGGCTGGGTAATGATTCTAATTGGCCTTGAAGCATATTTGGGAGGAGACTTGACCTTCATTATGAGGTGTGCCGTGCCAATTAGCCTGGCCAGCCAAGCCTGGAAGAAGAGGTCATCTTCCCACGACAGGACAATCTCTTAAAGCCACAGTCTTGAACCTTCCAGGTTGCCTATACTGTATGGTAAACCACTTAACAGGCTTCCCTTCACCAAATATCTCCTCGTTGTCCATTACCTTATCGTTCTCTGTGCATGCTGAATAAATAATCCGGTACACAGCTGTAGGAATAGGAACATACAGTGGTGCAGACCGCACACAGCATGTGTGGGCGGGTGAGCTTCTGAGGGAGCACCCTCCTTGAGAATGATTGACTCTACCTTTAAGTCAGTGGTATGCAGTCGCGTTTTAACTCAAACAGCGTAACAAGACTTTATGCGGCTAATGTCGTTTAAGTTTAATTCTCTCTGGTAGAAAAAACACTGAATAGAATTTCTGAATATTTCACAAATGAGCCGTTGGCTGTTTAATTATTGCATTACGTTAATCAAACTGATATTTATTTATTTAGAAAAATATTTAGATTGATGCACAAGGTGCATAAGGTTGGGAAATATTTATTAACAATCAAATTAAGTAAATTATGTAAATAAAATGCCAAGATACAGTATTTATGTTTGGTTTTCCTCAAAGTAGTAGGTTGTTTTTTTAACAGTAATGACTGTAGGTTTATACTGTGATGAAACACATCAATGCTGGTGATAATATTTTAATATTGACAAAATTACTATTACAGTATTGTATCGCTATCGGTATCGTTAAAATTGCAACAGAAAGTATCAGTATCAAATGTATAAAGTTAGGTATCGCCCATCCCTAGTGAGGGAGCTACGGACATCCAGTTGTAAAAAAAGTTAAAATATTTAAACTTTCGTTTGCTGTTGCCAGCATCTGCATTTCATTGCCGGCCACAACAAATGTTGCCGTCCTGCTCTCGTCCACTAACACGATACCTGGGTTGCCGTCTGCCGTGTTCCATGTGCCTTTCCAATGTGTGTGTGTGCGTGTGTGTGTGTGTGTGTGGGGGGGGGACTTCTGAGCGAGCACCCTGTGGCATTGAAGGGAGAAGGGATCTTGTTTCGATTGAGTTCAAAATGTCCCCTGATGAAGGCAGTGTGACTGTCAAAACGGTGTTTTTTAGTTTATTAAACTTTATGCATCTGAGCTCCAGAGTGTGCAGCTTCCTTTTACTTTCCTTGTCGACTACCAGCCTTCTTTACACAAGGTGTGCATTTTCACTTTTGTGATATAATGAGTTCAAATATCAACAATCTTTCTCCAGAATGTCTGACTCCAGCTTTAAATAAATAACGATATGCTAGCACATACACAGCTCTGGGAGAATTATCACTCAGCTTGGTATAGTCCTACTTAGGCTGTCCCTTGTCGTGACATGAAAAGGTCAGATCATCTCACAGCCCACCATGTCAGGGGAAAACTATTTGGTGTGGTCGTTCTTGCTGGCTGATAATCTCTGAAATTGTTTCATAAATCAGCGAGACCGTCGTGGCAGATTTGCATGAGCCTGGACCTTGTGCTTTGCATTCCATAAGGTTCTCCCTATAACTTACCCTGCTATGTTCTTCTCCTTTCCTCCTCCTCACCTCCCACGCACGCCCTTTTTACTTTCACTGCATTTCTTCTCTTTATCTCTCTCTCTCTCTCTCTCTCTCTCTCTCTCTCTCTCTCTCTCTCTCTCTCTCTCTCTCTCTCTGTGTTTGTGTGTGTCTCTAGCTCTGGCTTTCATTCATTGCTGTGGAGTCTCGCTCATTATGAAGTGTTAGAAAGTTGCTGGAGTGAGAAATGAGCCTGTTGAAAGCTCGTTGTCCTAATTAAACTTTGACATGCCGAGTGACAAGAAGCGACGAAGGGGAAACAATAGCGGACTGTGTTTCAGTGCGGGTCCGCGGAGAGCCAGCAGCTTTGTAGCGAGGAACAAAAGCATTTGTTTGCATACGTTCAGCTTCACCGGGCCCAGGTGCAAAAAAATATCTTAACCAGGAGCAACATCACAACCGATCACACCTTGGCCCGCTTGACGAACGGGACGCGGTCGTTCCGGATCGCCCTACGCGAAGGCAGATCAAAGCCGTGGTGTTGCAATGTAAATATTGCGCAGCACAAATGAATTTTGTCTCATTAATTTCATTGCCCGGCCAGAGAGACACAGCCAATTACTCAGGTGTGAAATCTTACTCGAGCACACGCACGCACGCATGCACGCACACAAATATGTACACTGCACTCATGCACGCATGCATAAGCAAGCACGCGCGCACACACATAAATACTGCGCGCACACACACACACGCACGCACACGCACACACACACACACACACACACACACACACACACACACACACAGATGCTTGACTGTTAAAGCGCAAGCTCAGTCTGATATTCTGCATCTCTACAAAGCCGAATTGCATAAAATATTGACTTGAACACTGATAATGAAGATGTGTTGTCTGACAAGATGGAGCAAGCATAATTAATAGCCTAGCCAATAAGCCTATATGGGCTTAAAGGTGAGTAGCTCTCCCATGCGCACTGTGCTTGCTTCGATATGGACCATTAATATCATAAGATGTTTGTGGCTAAACTATTTCGGAGTGATAGGCTACGACCTAGCATGCAAGGGGGCGATTCCGTCAGATAACGGCTTCAGATACTGTTTGATCGGGGTGGGGTTGTGGCGGAACTCTGAAGAGAGGGAGGAACTCCAGCGTTCTTATAAAACCCACTGAATGAGTTGACACTGTTCACTTGACGGAGCACGGACTTACGCGCACTAGCCGTGAACTGTACCGGTGACGTAGCATGGCCCAGAACGGAACAACGGAGAACGGGGTAGCCGAGGGGAACCCCGTCTTAGCTCTCCCTCAGCCCGTGAAGGTCCAGGAGATCAGGCACACCAAGGTAAGCCGTTCCGACAGCTCTACTGGACACTCAAAACACGTAAAGTACAGTCTACAGTTGAGTGACATTTTACGCATTAAGTTTTGTTTGAGCAAGGATGTCTTTGGCCCAACAACGTGGTCACACAAGCTCAAAGGACAGTGCGTTATTACTAGAGATTTACAGGTGACGGGAAAATATAGCCTGTAGCCATTCCAGCTTTCATTTGTGATACACGCGTGTCTTTCCCACAGATATTCATCAACAACGAATGGCACACGTCCAGCAGCGGAAGAACCTTTCCAACTATCAATCCAGCAACAGGTGTCAAAATCTGCGACGTCGAAGAAGCTGACAAAGTAGGTTGCCAAAGTTGCAAGTGCATGGTAATTCATTGAAAATATGTAATATATTCTTTTTAAATGTACTTCCTATTAAAAACAAGTTTCTTGATAATTTATAGCAAACTAATGTAAAAAATCGTAGGCCTAATAGGCGAAATAATTCTCATATATGATACTGTAATATAGGAAGATGTCGACAAAGCAGTGCAGGCGGCAAAAGCGGCAGGCCAGCGAGAGTCTCCGTGGAGAAAGATGGACGTTTCCAGCCGTGGACAACTGCTGTATAAACTGGCTGATTTAATCGAAAGGGACCGACTACTTCTAGCGGTAGGATTCTGAAAAGCCTGTTTTGTTTTGGGGATCATATAACCTACTTGAAGTGAGAGTCCCTCTCTGATATTGAGTTGGCCCAGTCAATTTAATAAACAAAATAATGAGCTTTAAAATTCGGAATTCATTGTGAATGAGTTGTAACCCTCTGAACTCCAAGCAGCTTCTGGTCATTAATTAATTAAAGTAGCATAATCTTTGATCTGTTGTGAAAACGAAATGTACCTGTTGTGGAATTATGTAGACCTACTTAAGTTCCTTATTAATTTATTTCATGAATCTGGCAAAAATATAGCAACCAAATAGATGTCTATGCTATAGATGAACATACAATATATGCTAAATAATTGTTCCAATTACATATAGCCAATCCAAAATAGTATAGTCACTAATTCGAGACTGAGTTTACTGGCACCTTTTTACACCAATAGTTCCAATTATGAGGCTATAATGTGTTGCATAAGGATTAACTAACTCTGGGAGTTTCCTGCAGTTGAAATCTGTTGTAGCCATTCTAGTCATGATATTGACTTGTAATATCTTGGCCCATGCATGCACATGACGTCATGACACCCCCATCCAATATCCGTCTTCAAGCTCTCTCACCCTTTATTTCGCCCTCCCTGTATCTTTCTATATGCTTGGCGGCTATGACCATATACCGTATAAGGACCTGCCACTGCTCTGCTTGTGAGGAGATCTCGTCGCTCCACATTCTCGGTCTGTGGAGCCGCCAGCCTGCATTAAGACTCAAATCTGTAAATTAACTCTTACAGATGTGAGTGAAGTAATAATGGCAGATTGCATGGGGCCGCTAATTGCTAACATGCTCTGCACTGTACAGTGTGCTGTAAGGCTAATTGCACTCAACTCAGCTCTGTTTTGGGGGAAATAAAGTCCAGATTCAGGCCATTTAAAAAGTCCAGTAAAAGAGCTATCTGCCACTCCGCTTGTCTCTTGTCTCGTCTATCGCTGTATCTCCCCCCGTTTCAAGCCATTGAAAATGACTTCATGTTGGGAAGGTACGTCATGGCACATTGTAAACTATGTTTGACACTTGTTAGCTTATGATGGATTGTATTGCATTTATCACAAAAGTACGTTTTTTGAAACTCAATCTGTATTCCTTGAATTAATGAGGCAAAGATTATGGAATTATGTGATTTTTTTTTTCTTCATGTCAATTATTCCTTACAAACACGAGTTTAGCCATTTATATTGTTGAGACGCATATGAATAGATTGGTTGTATTTAATGGTTGTGGCTTATATTCCATTTCCCACCCTTGGCTCCATACAAAACCAACCCTGCCAGCCATTGTAACCATGCACAACTCACTGCCTTTGTTTGGCCTTAAATTATTTTGTCGTTATTATAATCATTATTATTATTGTTGTCTCGGGAACCCATAATTCTCACAACATATTACATTTCTGGTCTTTAACAGAGCATAAAATGGCTTTTTAGCAAGCAATGACTTGACATTCGCCACAAGCGTTGAGGGAACAGTCTGATTATTTTTTAGATAAAAACGAGATCGTTCTACTGTATTGAGGGGATATTTTTTAGTATGTTATGCTCCATCTACATTTTATGTAATTTTAACGTGGTTGCGGCCTCACAGGTTGTGTTTTTAGAGCAGAAAGCCTTAAAATAGCTGCATATTATTAAACAACTAATGTATGCTACGTTTTACATAAGCGTTTATGCTACAATCATAGTTTACAACCTTTTGTATAAATACTTTTGTAAAGGGACACTAGTAACATTAGATGCCATTCTTCTTCAAACTTTATTTTAACAGGGAGAGACAGACTGAGACCGAGATCTCTTTTACGGCTGTGCCCTGTGTAAACACATTTACATGTACAGTTCAGGCACATAGACAGACGGTCATTTAAATAAAAATGCAAAAAAAAAAATGTATAAAACATTTAAAAGCAAACACACAAATACCTAATGTAATGGAAACAATCACCATGGTATGACATGAAACATCAACATCCCATTAAAATGCTTGGCCAAGTGACTCTTGTCTTTGACTCTTAAAGTGATAAATACGCCTTCAATAGACTGTTTGTATGTAACAGGGCAGAAATATTTCTCGAAAGAAATAATCCAGTTATTGCTATAACATATGAGATTGCCAAGATGCGATCATTTCAAGTCTGACAAATGCCTGTTTTCAGAAATATGTGTATGTGTGTATGTATTTATGTACTGTAGTATGTATGTACTGTAGTATGCCTGTATGTATTAATGAAGCTCAGTAGCGCTTGCTTTCTCTACTTTAGACCATGGAATCTATGGACACAGGGAAACCTTTCCTACAGTCGTTCTTCATTGATTTGGAAGGCAGCATAAAAACTCTGCGCTACTACGCTGGTTGGGCTGACAAGATACACGGCAAAAGCCTGCCTGTCGGTAAGGGTTGACTCTTCCAAACACAAGTAGTCTGCTGGTGCAGGGGCACCTACGAGCCCCGTGTCACTTTACTAGCCCATTCACCCATCACAGCTGCTAGTGTGACGGAGATCGTCCGTCCCCCTCGGGGAATCGAACCCCGATCTCCCACGCAGAGAGCGGACGCTCCTACAAG
>JAODUE010067300.1:0-15000 GCA_027564755.1 Amblyopsis hoosieri | reverse complement strand
CTGTAGACTATGCTGGCGACCCTCAGTATTATGGAACAATTCCTTTTAGTTCCTCCTCTGGAGCTCTGTTGGCGGGCTGGGATTTTAAAGTGAGCCTGGGCATTGTCAAGGAACAGGCTCAGCCCAGCATGTGCATACTGTATGAACCACTACTATTATCAGGTGTACTTGAGTCTGATAAGATGGGGAGTTCAGGAAATGACCCCATAGGAAACTCTGTTGTACAGTAACACGGACGTCCTAAGGGCGGATGGTAAAACAAGACTCACCGCGGTTGTTTTTGTGTCTTAACCACTCAATGTGATTGTTGTCGCTTGGAGGTTGACGAAGTTAGGTACTTTTTACATCACTGGGTTAGACTGAATCTTTAGTTAAGTCTGAAGGTGTTTCTTCAAATAACCCAGTGCACCCCTGCTGTTTTATCTGTGAGCTGAAGTGAAACTTTTGAACACCGCCTCTACTCTCCATGTTTAATGCTGCACTCTGATGAGGTTAGTTGTCAGGATGATGACAGTTTTATTAATGAAAGTCTCTAATGTGACTATTTACAGGATTACACACTGTATAATAACCACTAGCTTCATGCATTCATGTTGGTGCACTAACACTCAAAGTGAAAACTGGCTCCGCTGTAAGCCAGGAAAATTTGAAAATAAATGTAAATGGACAAAAGATCAAAGAATAAACAAAAAAGACTGTTTGGTAGCCCGGGGCATGTAGGTTTATCCAGAGTGCATTCTGTGGCTTATAGACGTGAAGGCAACAAGGCTTCAGTTTGTGTTCCCAGACACCACGTTTTGTTTTCCCAGGGTACATTTCACCTTGCTTATAGCCAGACTCAAGCTACTCACAAGTTAAAGCACTGTGCAGCAGAAAATTACATGAAGCTGGAAACCTCTTTCAATATATGCCATTGACATTGTCCTGGAAAAATGTGGCCATTTGAATCATGGCGTTGTATTTAGCTTTCGACTCTCCAGTGAGGGACTGCGCTTTCCATACCACTTGAGCCACAGATGCACTATCAATCAAAACTCTTAAGGCTACAGCTTCTTGAGGTCAAAGTAGATGTGAGTAGTTATTGATGCTTAATGTTAGCTTGTTTCTGTTTGTTATCAGATAATATAAAGGGTGCTTATCGGGCTAAATCATAGAAATGTTTCCCCCTCAATTGTTACAAACAAAATACTGGTTTAGTAATTTTTTTAAATTTTTTTATGCATCCTTGTCTGGGAAAAATAAATCAACTGTCGATCAAAATATACATGTTATAATTTGATTATTGCGATTTTGTGTCATTCATTTCTTTCAGTTTCGTTTTGTGTGGATATTATTTCTCTCTGATCTTGATATGACATTGTTAACATAATTATTATTTTGTTTGTTAGTAACATTCCAATTAGATTTTTGGATTGGTTGTTTAGTGGGGTTTTATCTGTAGATTTTATACATATTTGTTGTGTGTTCACCTCTATTTTAATGGTGTTAACAATTCATGCTGGACATGTACACATTAAAAGATGCTTTGAAAATCACAAAGGTGGTGTTAAATTCTTAGCGATACTCTACCTAGGATTTCTTATGTTCAATTAACTTGAAATGACAAATAAAATGGGATGTTTTTCACTAACACTATCAGTTCACATGGCGGATTGAAAACATAGCTATTGTTTGTGGTCCGTCACACCAAAATCCAAGCGAGTTGTAGAATGTAACAAACACTTTCATGTAAACGTGTCATTCATTGAAGAAAATTGTCCATTAAACATAGCAAATGTTCGCCTGAACACACCCTTGTTTTAGATATAGTGAAAGGCTCTGTAGGAATCAAATGTAAACATGATGTTTCCAATGGAAAATTGCTTTTTTGCACAGACACACACACACACATACACAGACACACACACACACACACACCATTCTCTTCCTGTGGTGAGGCCTCACTTCCTGTCTCACACGGGACTGAATGGCCTTATGGGCAATGGGAGGCTGGGGGATGGGGAGCGTGTGGTAAGAGTGTTCAACTACTAGCCAAATGGTCTTCCATTCCATCCCTGATCTCAGCCCGGCCTAACCATAAGCATTTGTGAAAATCATTTAAGCAGATGATTGACAAGAGGTCTGCTCTGCAATAGCCTTAAAGCAAACCTTTTCTAAATAAAAACGGTGGCCAATGGAATTGCATGAGGCTGAGAAACTGTCCGTTTTAAAGTAATCACTTTTTAATTGAGACATTTTGCAAGTTAAAATTTAATTTAATTTTGATGTAATGTGATTTGAAATGTAAATTACGTTTACTATAATTGTCAATGATTGTTTTAAATTAGATGTATTAATGTACGATATACTGTGAATTAGATTTATTCATTTAGTTTTTAATATGATTTATAACATCCACCCCTCGTATACGTACATACATCCCATCTACGCCTGCAGGTTTGTTTGAGCTAACTGGTAAGAATATCCTGACCTACTTTTAGGCACTCACTTATTAGGTACGTTTTAACAAGTGGGGCATGCCTCTGTTTGTGTACACATTATTAGTGCAGGCTGTGTTTATATGGTGCGTCAGCATACATTTTGTGCTGTGAGAGATTCCCTTCAGAGTGTCTGTGTCTTCACATAGAGGTCTAGCATGGACCTAGCCTAGCTCTGCCCGACTTTTGCCTCCATCTTATATTTCTCTGAGATTATATTGTGGAAAACCTGTTTGCTTTAGCTTTCACCTAGTCTCACCAAACCAGCCTTTACTTACCTAATTTCTGGGACACATTTGTGCTGGTTAACTGCGTCAAATGCGCCTATAGACAGGAGAGGTGTTTTGATTGACATGCACTACGACCATCTATATAACTAAATTACCAAATTACCAGACTTTAAATTTTTAAAAGGATGAAATTGTTGGGAAACTAAATTGACACGAGGCTGTTTGAAAATCTACTATCCACTTACTGATGGTGTTGACGAGTATACAGTATACATATACAGTACATCTGATATACTGTACGTCTGAGACATATACTGTACATGTATCAAACAATCAGAATAAGTTTCTTATGTGACGTCTCAACCTGGATGGACGAGGTTGAGACTAGTGTTTGAAGTTAAAGTCAAGCGTCTGTTGCAAAATATAGTTCCAACAATGGCGGCGGTAGAGCTAGCAAAATCAATAGCAATGCCGATTGGTTAAAAGCTGCTCTAGAAGTTTCAAAATTAGCCCGACCTGCAAACAGTTCTCTAATGGAGCGTGTGCAAACCCTATTCGCCAACTGAATTGTGGGTGTTGTTATACCAGGCTATCATGCACCATGGTTCCTTGTAAAAATCTGTCTACTTTTATCACTATGCGATACCCTGCAGAGCACTCTAATTACTAGCTGTTACCTATGGACACTAAACTCAGTTTTACCCCCAATACAAACTCGAAAGTTAATTACTAACAGTTTCTATAGCTAATGAGGAACAGCCAGCTCCAACGCTATCCCCGGGTACAAGGGACTCACAACATCTGTTTCATTACAATAAGACACCTGTTGGCCGTCCTTATGGATTGCAAACCTGCGCTTTTCATATGCTGCTGCGATTTAAGATGTGGGCTTACCAAGTTTAAATGTATAAAGCATCAACGCTGATCGGGATGTGAAAAGTACACATCTTGATTTATTTATAGGGACCCCAGGACACCAAAATGTTGTCACAGCTCATTGTTATATTTTACGGTTATTGTATTTTATACTGTTGACTTGTGTGAGCCAATATTGCTGTAGAGGGAGGATCTGAAAGACAATAAACAAAACAACCATGTGTTTGTAATGCTGGCTTTAAATATCGTATTCTGACATGAAGTCTTTGGAGTCCACTAGAATTCAGTAAAGCAACCTGATAACACAGGAGGTGATGCTGAGGCAACTAATGCAACATCTGCAGCCGTAAACCTTCATGTTTGTGTTGTTTTGGGCGGTGCACAGCGTGATACAAACATGGGGTGGAGATGAGCGGGTGGGGCGATGGGATGTGATAGAGGATAGCAATGTTTCTGTCTGTGGCAGTCCTCTGGATGATTGTAAGTAGTTGACAATGACAGCTTGTGTACCAAGTGTAATGATAGAAATGGGTTTCATGCCACCAGTTTCTCTGCAGTTTTGTTTGTTTTCATGTTCATGTTTTCATGTTTCAAACTCCCTGAATGTCAGAGGACTCCTACCTATTATATATATATAAACCCATGTTCTTTTGAGAACTGTAATAGTTAATACTGTTTGGTTCTTGGTGTTTTTGTTTGCAGAACAGACAGAATCTATGTTACTTTAGACAGAATTCTGAAAACAACTTTTAACTGACAGGTTGATGTAATTGGAGCACCTTTTTTCCCCGCAATCTGTCTAACATTTGTAAATGTTGTTTTTAACAGCCCTTCCCCTTAGATATGGCAGATACCAACTGCTTCTGCTTATTGTTAGTCCATGTTTTTTACACACAAATGAAAATGAAAGCAGGTAATCTTCAGTCTGCAGGAATGCAGACAGAAGACAGAAGCAGAAAAAAAACAATGGCCTTGTCCAACACCGTTACACGTGTGAGTATAACGTTTGTCTTCTGGTTAGCGCAGGGCAGTTATTCCTCACATCCGACACCTCAAAGGACGCCCTGACGTCTGGGTATCTACTCAGTTTGACAAATGAGTGTATTACAATCGCTGACTATACCTTTAAGAAAAGGAAACCAGAATAAGAAAAAAGCCTGATGAGGAAACAAGAGATGAGACACAGGAACAATGTAAAATCACATGCGTTAAAGCACATGCGTTTGATAACACGCACCATGATATCATTGGTCAGCTGGTGCGAGGCAGCGGTCACAGGAAGCGGCTCGAGCACAGAGTTACAAGTTACATTTGTGACCCCATTACTGTGGCAACAGGGTTCCAAGGGACAGTGCGGTACTTAGGTCTTCAATTCTCACAGCATTAAAAAGTGATCTCAATCGCGGTCGGGTTTGGGATAGAACTATCCATTACACTCCACGTGTACATACTTAATGCAGCGTGACATATTAGTTTTGTCATAATGAAACCATAGATTTGGCTCACACAAAAGAGAGAGAATACTGTTATTTTGAAACATTTTACCTCTAGAGAAAAATAGGACGTGATATTCGGTATGGACTTCCCCACAATTCTCCTAACATGTTTACAGTAGGTTATCTGTTTAAGTACTGAACAAAAGATGATCAGTGATCCTTACGGGATTGTTTTCAAACCTTGGAAAGACAAATCTCAGTCATAGAATACGAAGCTATTAAACTGTGTCTGACAGCAATAAACATCCAGTCAAATCACACTGCGCTTTCTAAGCTTTTATTACATGATAGATCAACCGGCTGCCGTGGGTGAAGGTTGATATCCCTGTTTTGCAGTGTGCTTCAAAGGCAAACTTCAAAGGTGACCCAGGTAAGGTCATAAGATGTAATGCAGTCCTGTGTGTGTGTGTGTGTGTGTGTGTGCTTGCACGCGCGCATATTTGTGTTTAATGATATGGGTGAGTGTCTATAAGCATGTTAAGTTGTACTAGATAGAATGTCATACAGTATATGTGTGCAGATCATAAACCATAAACCATAACAGCTAGTAGAACAACCTGTAAAGAAATATGGGATGTAATGAATTTCACTAATAAGCCCAGATTCACTGTGTGTTCTTGCACATGTAAATACTTTTGTGTGTGTGTGCGTGCATGTGATTGAGCGAAGGTCTTATCGGGGACTAGAAACAGTGACTGGTGTCTTAACCAGTTTTGTAAGACACAGAAACCTGCGGTTTTCAAAGGTCACTGCAAGCAGCCATTGAATGAAGAATATCAATGAAAAGGCTTCCGCGCTTTACTTCAGTTTTGGTACACTCATTGGTCGTGAGTATGGTTGTGGCAAAAATAGCCTACTTGTTCCTGATTGGTTGATATCCTATTCGTCAGCGTACACACCATAGATTCTGGAGCGCTCTGCTCAATAATATTTGGTGCACACACACACACACACACACACACACACACACACACACACACACACACACACACAGGTATAGCATTAGCTAAAATGTATAGGTTTTTGAAAATGACGTTACTGGTACTTGGTGTTTGGTTCGTTTCTATATAGATTAGTCCTCTCTAGGTGGGTCCTGGCACAAAAAAGTTTGGGAACCCCTGGTCTATACAATGGTGCAATGGAATAGTCTAATAAAACCATGGCAACCAGAGTATAATTCTGATCATTATTTTCTAGAATAACTTTTTCATATTGGAGAAGATTTCTCGGACATTAACTTTTGCCCTTAAAATGTTTTCTTCTAAAAATGTTCTCTTCCAATGTATTACATTATGGTTTATTATTAAGGTGTTGCTGATAAACATGCTAAAATACCACACACACACGCACACATAAAGTACACACACACACACAAACACAAACACATACACACACAGACTGTGCGTGCACTCACACACACACACACACCCACACACACGCACACACACACACACGCACACACAAACACGCATGCATGCACAAACACAACATCTGGAAACAAACTTGTGTTTTCTGTCCATGTGTATAGGTCTCACAGCTGTAATGCTGGCACATCACACTAACACATGCCTGCACGTGCACACACGCACACACACACACACACACACACACACACACACACCTACTGTACATACACGTGGGCTTCCCTTTGCATCATTGGGTGGATCCTCCAAAATCTCCACCAGCGCAGGGACATCTGGCGCTTACCTTGCCCAGAGAAGCATAACGATAGTGGGCCACACAGCAGGAGGCGAGAGCCCTGGGCCTCAAAGAGTCTTGGATCATGCTGTCATGTTTTCCAGACAGCTGGAGCAGGAATGAGCAGTCAAAGCACTTAGTAGTAGAAAACAAGCAGATGCTAAATGAGTGTGATAAGGTGTGTGTTTGTGTGTGTGGATCAAAATAGCTTTTTTGTGTGTGAGACCCAAACCTCTTAGATTACAAAGGCTGGTGTTTACTGTAACTTGAGTTTAAAGAACATCGGAATGCAATTATACTGACCACAGCTTATACCTGCAAGCTGATATCTCTGTCTAGTGCCATATGGTATCTTTACTCTCTGTCTCTCTGTCTCTCCCAACAAGGGACATTGGAAATCAATGGCTTGCTGATGTCTCTCTGTGGTCACTGTGCCAGTAGAAGGACTAGGCTAGAGTAAAAGGTGGCTTAGCGCATGCCACACTGTGCGATATGATCCCAATAGCTATACTGTCCTGTCAGAATGTATAAGACCATGCCAGATCGAACTTGACAACCTGCTACAGTAATCCAGCAGCGAATCTTTCCCATACTGGAATGGTAGAAGAGCTCGGAGGGCAACTTTGGCAGAGTGAGTAACTTTCTGTGACAGTTAAGTAACACTCATAGATATGTATCTGGAATGCAACCCCCCCGCAGTGCTGGATGGTTAATTTTCTTCTTTTCCCCTTTTCCTGCTGTTATAACACAATTGAGATGAGTTGCTTTAAGCACTAAAGCGATTGATTCCTGCTCACAACTAAAGTGAGCAGCAAAAGTATTTCGGTCAACTTCGCACTTCCATGAGAGGAACTGCTGTTTTCATGGCTTTTGTAAAAGAAATAAGAAAAAAAAGACAACACCCCTCAGAAACTCAGAAGACCCTCTCTACTGTTTTTAACATTGCATTACATGATCAACTATATACTTTCGCTAACAGCTACTTTGCATAAAACCTTCCGCAGGGAAGAGTTCTTTCTTTAGGCGGGAAACACTTTGAACAAGTTAGACTGGGCCTGCTGAGATAAGAGACACCCCAGCAGCCCCAGAACTTCTTGGCGGCTCCGGTTTCGCCCTCATTTTCATCACTTTCCTGACAGAATCATTTCTCTCGGCACTTCATCTTCTTCCATATCGTTCGTCGCTCTGTCGATGGCATCTGTTCATCAGCGACTCTGTCACATCATCACGCCACGGGGCCAAGTGGAATCTCATGATAAAGTCAGCTATTCCCGCACACACACACACACACACACACACACACACACACACGTAACATGAAAGGCGTAAGGATATGGAATAGTACAGACAGACAGACAGACAGACAGACAGACAGGTGGAAGGAGAAAGACAGGCAGCAGAAGTCAGGAAGACTGAGGAGTTGTTACCTTTTAATTCAATATGAGGTTTTGTTAAAGCCACTATATTAAAGATAATTTCCCCCATTGTTTCTGGGTAGAAAATATACCACAAGTTTGCGGACCGCTTTTGAAGGGACAGTACTGGGATGTTGGTGTAGTGAGTAAATCATTTAATGATCATTGTTAGGTGAGGTGTGGAGGTGTGGGTTGTACTAAACCCCAAATACATTTATGCCATGGTGGTGTTGATGCCATATATTATGAGTTTCTTGTGTTAAATTAGACCGCAACATTACCGCGACCCGACTCCAGATAAGCGGATGAAGATGGATGGATGGATGTGTTGAATTATGAGAGTCCTGTTTTTCCCTGGCAAGCACAGTATGCACATAGTCCCGTACACACACTCTCAGAACATGTCAAATTCTGACATTTTCTGCAATTAATGATAAAAAATACCTCTGCATTTAGTCAAGTTATTCTGTAACCAAGGCTCTAGCATTAGCCGGGGCTTATTAAAGGCAGGGTCAGTCATTCTTGCTAACTTCGTGCTCTAATCAAAACAGAATCTCTCCACGGTGCCTCACATATAGAAATGCATTGTGAAGCAAAGCGTAGTGCTACGGCTTTGTTGATACGAGTGGTGTTCACCACTTTGTTTATGTTACTATTTACGGTGACAGGGATGTGTAGAAGAATCTGATTATTTTTTCAACATGCAGAGAATGGTAAGATAGCGGAATGCGAGGAGATATTTGTTGAATTTGACAAAAAGTGTATTAGCTTACAAATAGCTTGCAATAGCTGACTATACATTTAAAATTAGGGAATGCCAGAGATATGTAAGTCTTAGTCTGGTGTAATCAGACCCAGAATTATCTCAGTGAATAGCGTCTGGTCACGCTCCATTGAGGACTGTTTCCAGTTTTTGCATCCTAATGGGCGTAGACCTCTAGTCTCTTGGCAAAGGTAAACTGAAGCTCGCGAGATTCAGTTTGAGTTTGCCACAAGAAACAGTTTGGAGTTGCCAAGAAATCCTTGTAATGGAATCTGAGTAGCAATTACTGAACTAACCAATCAGCATTGTACTGATAGCTAAGGGTGTTATTTAGGTGTGCTGATAGCAAAATCAACTGCAACAGATCCAATCAACCTCAAGTATTTTTTGAAAAGGCTTGCCATTTTTAAACGCTTTCAATTGACGGCTCCGCAGAATAACTTCTGACTAAAAAATCCATCTGGCATGTTAGGTTAGTAGACTTATGGGTAATTCTGAAACCATGGGAGCAGCATTAACCAATCTGCATTGCTACAACTCTTTTTAGTTCTACCACCATTTCGACAGACACACTCTACTTCAATGCCATTGCAATTATCCACCCCCCACTGGTCGCTGATCCAGCCATCCAGAGTAGCTGAGTGAACACGAATGTGAGCAGGCTTTCCAGACCACAGTATCCCATCAGCAAAAAGAGAGCTGAGAGCAACAGTCGGGCGAAGCCAGGCTAGGAAAGTGCGTCTTTATTTCGTCTCTGCTTTGAGAGAAGATACCTGGTGGTGACATTGCATCCCAGGGTTGTCCCAGGTCACACATACACATAACCAATAGATACGTGTGACACAAATATCGTCTCCAGCCTCCACACAGCGCATAGCCTGCGGGCCTCGATCACGGACGCTGTGCATGGTGGACAATGCCCGGTATTCACCCACACAGCCAACCAGCTGCTTGCCCATACAGACACCCCGCCACCCGGGTCAACCAGCCTGTCAACCGGCCCGTCAATCACACCAGTGCCCGGAGCACAAACGAGATGGGGGTAGATTAGGGTGGGGTGGGCCAGGAATGTATTATAATAAGCGTGAGCCTGGACATTTGCTCTTGCCCCGTATTGACATCTTTATCAGAGAGAATGGAGTTTAGAATGGAGGGCACTTCCTTCAAATTTTGTGGATTAAGGGGGGGGTCTTTTCACACTTTAAGCAGACAAGAACGACCCAGCGCTCCATGCAAGTCAATGGGGAGGTCCACGGATTTCACCTTAGATTGGCCATTATTTCTCTCTGAGGGAATTAATGGGTATTTTGTGTATATTACATTACTGTAAGTACCTATCAATCTGAGGCCACAGGGGTATTTCTGCAGCAAAATGTTATGGGGTAAATGGACTTTGTTTTAGGCCCTGAATGGTAGATTTATCTGTCTGGGTTACGTCAGCCTCCACAGCTAAATGATATTAGTGACACGCCCATTTAAGAGACATTTGATTTTTGCTTCCATTGAAATGCATTACAATGCTCCATCTTGTTATTATTCCAATATCTTTGTTTTTATTCTTGTGAAATATGAATACTGGAGAGAACCACACAGGGCAAGGGGTCAGGGGTCACTGCTAGAGGTAGAGGCAGCGATCGTATGCTAATACACTTTTTGTCAAATTCACCAAATATCTCCTCATGGTCCGCTAGTTGCCTGTTCTCTGTGTGCTGAAATTCACTACAAAAAATCCAAATCTTACAAGTGTATTTGTCTAATTTCTAGTAAAAATATCGAACTACACTTAATATAAGACACAATTACCTAGATGTCTTATTTCAAGAAATCTTATTAAGAAAATCTTCATTTGTTCCATTGGCAGATTTATTTACTTATTATGAGCAAATATGACATGGTATTCATAAATCTTTTACTTATTTTTGAAGAGCCATTTTTTTGCAGTGAAGAATTATAATCTGGTGTTTCTCCACAGCCCAGGCTCTGTAAATGGGAACACAAAAAAAGTGGTGCAGGCCGGACACAACAACAGTACCATAGACTTAGGGGTGGAGCTTCTGAGGGAGTATTGAGGGAAGAGGTGTTTTTGTTTTGATCACGTAAAAAATATCAACAAGCTTTCTCCAGAATTACTTACTATAGCTTTAAAGCTATGAGACACATCAGTCAAGCAAGCATCAATACATTTTTATTAGATTTTAATTTGATTAAATATAAATAAATGTCAATAGAAACGAGTGTATACATGCTCATCGTATAATGTTTGGTTTTTAAATACAACTATCTAGTCGAAGGGGGCTTTAAGTATCCTTAGTACTGAAAACAAACTGTATGAATATACTGCATATACAGTACATGTACTGTATCAGCTCGTAACAATGCATGCTGGGAAATAATTAAATACCATTCGTGTGAGAGACACTGGGTGCCATCTTCGCTACTCCAAGTGGCACATTTTTTTGTTGTTGTCCTTTTTATGCCCCTGGCATGGAATGTCTTTGAGGTGGTGTTTGTGTCGTGTTATTGCGCTCAAGAATGCACACAAACAGTGGGTTAGCAAACGACCTGCACTTATCACTCACTAGCTTAGCTTGTGAGTGATAAACACTCGCAGGCACACACTGACACTCCCGTGCGCATCACAAACACAACCGCTCAGATGGTCGGCAGCTTAGCAGATTTATAGGGCTATTTATCTGCCTTGTCCTTATCTATTCTTGTCATTCGGCTGCAGTAGGTGTGGAATACCCCTCATCCTGCATGCTACACACCACAGAGACATTCCTCGCGGTGATAGCAGTAACTCATTTACATGTTTATGTGGCTGCAGATGACACGGCTATTGTAAATGGAGGGGCGTGGTGAACCGGAAACAACTTGTGAAATTGTGTCTGCAACGGGGCACCCTAGGGCACCGAGCTATGCGTTTCCGGTGAAGGTGGAATATCTGGCAATCCAGTGAAGGGACAATCCTTGATTTCTGTCTAGAGCAGGCTTGCGTTGCACCCCTCTCCACTCCTTCCCTAGCTTCTCTCACTGTCGTGTTTCAAACATGGAGATGAACGTGCATAAAACAGTCAAGAACAACATATAAGGATGCACGGCAACACACATAAGTGACGTGTTTTTCTCATCCCTAGGTGAGTCAGTAATCAGTACACAATGCCTCTCATGGTCACATGCGCCTCTGCTCATGGTTAGGCTCATTATGATTAAAATCAGATGCATCATAATAACATAAAACACAGTTTGAAAAGGCCAATCACGCCAAGTATAAGCTTCAAGGTGGAATGAAATGAGGCCTTGGCCACAGGTACCCTTTGGGGCACCAGAAAATGGAAAACAGGGCTGATTTACTGACCTCCATCCTAATCGGGGGGGATTTGAAGCAAAGCCTTGTGCATCTGCTGGGAGATGGCACATCATAAACAGTGTTGTATAGTGGGATTGTATGTGCTTCAGAGAGTTGTGAAGCTGTGTACAAATATGACGCATGTCTCTGTGTGTGTGCGTGAATATGTACATGTGTTAGTAATTGCATGTGAGCATCAGTATATGGTTTGGTATATTGGTGTGTGTGTGTGTGTGTGTGTGTGTGTGTGTGTGTGTTTGGTGGTTTGCATGTTTGCATGACTTTGAACTCCAAGTGTGTCTGATGTTTTCCCTGCAGGCTGAATGTTATAGCTGTCACACAGTGACAAATATACCTCCCAGAAACAGCTGAAAGATATTGTGACTGTGACTTCCTTGTAAAACAAGAGGAGGGAAGTTCGACATTAGCGCATGTCCACACAGTAAAACACATTTTTTATGAATTCTAGCTGTCAGTGTCATTATTGAATTGGTCCTCATAATTATGTCGTATGTCATCTTAAATCAACAATTCTCTATAATATAATTGTAACAAATGAGATAATAAGGCAATAATATTCTCTAGTATAGCACATTGTCGTGCTAATGTCGTGCTATCCTGCATGGGGGCAGGATGGTCTAGTGGTCTGGGTCACAGTCAAAAGGTTGTGGGTTCAAATCCTGGTGTTGACCTAACTGTAAGCATCCTTGAGCAAGATGCCTAATACCCAACTGCTCCTGGTGGTTGGTCGCACCTTACATGGCAGCAATCGCCATATGGGTGAATGTGAGGCAAAAATACTGTAAAGTGCTTTGAGTGGCCTAAAGGTTAGAAAAGCGCTATATAAATGCAGTCCATTCACCATATTAGGAGGGTGAAAGCATTTTGTTGTTCAGAATCGGTTTCTGGAATAGATAATTGCCTTGTCTTAAACTCAAGCTGAACAAGACAGAAATACTATATAATATTTTCACATACTTTTAACACAAATGTCTGTTGTTTTATAGTATTAGCTACACTGTAATTTGTTATTATAACTATAATTTGGAAAATGTATGGGTTATTTACATTATGTCAATAAAATAACAAAAAGCATTAACTGATGCAAACTGGACAAAATGCACTGCGCTGAATAAAAAATATTATTAATGTAAAAAAAACTTTCATGCCCTCGATTCGAGGTTTATCAAAGTGAGTATCAAAGAGGGCATTCATTTAATTGAAAAGGTCAAGGGTTATCACTTTGGTAACCGATACAGTGGTGTGAATTAGGCAGATGGCTGTTGGTTAAATCCACCTGGCTATTGTTAGCAGAAGACTCACAGCTGTTGCCAAGCAAAGTACCCCATAACCCGAGAGACCTGAGTGATTATATGAACACCTTGCACATTTCCAGACAACACAAACACACTCACACTCAAACGCACACTCACACGCACACGCACACTCAAACGCACACACACAGTTAACTGGACCAACCCAGCTGGCTGTTGATCTAATCCCTTTGTAACACTGTTTTTGTAATCAAACACAAGCACACACTTACACTTACACACAGCATGCATACTATGTGAACTGTATACACTATTATGTGTTGTCGACACACGTGTGCAAACGTAGAAAATAATATGCAGTCACACTAACAAACAGACACACACACACACACACACACACACACACACACACACACACAATCCTAATCCTGTTACCAGTTGCCGTTGCCCTATAATGTTCTCTGTGCTGTATGTGTGTTTGGCTTGAAATCAGAATATGTGACATGTGTGAGTTTGTCTAACTGGTATAAATGAAGCACAGCTCTCAGTGACAGCTTCTTTAAAGTTGCAACCAAGTGGGAACCTCCGGTGCTGAGAAATGAATCCAAAGTGCCATAATCTGCAGTTCCTCAAATGGCCACTTGAGGCTAGCTCCAAAAAGAGAGTTAATCCCCATAAACTCCCATTTTAAAATGCCAAACTTGACAACAAAAATTACTTTACAATAAAACTGTACAGGGAATGATTTTTTACATAACGCATCAGTTGAAAATGTATTACGCCATACGTGTATCCCATTATCCTGGATAGCAGGGCTTCAGAAAACCTATGGGTGACGTAACGGAAGACTTGCCCATATATTTATACAGACTATGGTTACAACATGTCGTGCTTAAAGTGGGAAATGCATAAAAACGTTGTGTTCTCAGCAGCAGACCAAGCCTAACATTGTCCACGTCATCTCCCTGTCTTAGCCTAACAGCAAGCAGAGTATAGCTGTATAATTCCAATAGGAACACTGGTTTACTTCAACCCCCTAATCACAATAACCAGAAAATTAGTCAGTGTTGCCAAGGAAACAAACTTAGTGCCTGGAACACTGAAGGCAGTGACATACACACATACACACACACACATGCACACACACACACACACACACACACACACACACACACACACACACATACACACACACGCATATGCACGAAGACAGACAATTAAACATTCTCTCAAACATTCAACAGAGTTTTGGGTCCTAGTAATTAAAAAAAAAAATATAAAGATATATTATATTACCATTATTTAAATTATATTGCATTATATTATTAAAACATTAATGTCCTCTTGGGCCCGATTCTGTTTCTGTTGTATATTATCCCTCTAGGGCAGATAATTGGGCAGTTCAGTGATGTTTCTTATCAT
>JAODUE010067289.1:2500-15000 GCA_027564755.1 Amblyopsis hoosieri | reverse complement strand
CGAGGACTGCTACTTGGAAGGTATAGTATGACTATTGAAAGATAATTGACCAATATATGTGAATTAGGCTACAGCTATTATTGCAGCAACTCTGCCTGCTTCAGACGCAGAACAGTGGTTGCCTTGTATTTCCGCCTTCTCCACGTGGGGGTATTTCTTATTCCAGCTACCTTATTTCATATTGTACGGCACACATTTATGGCTATACCTCCTTTACAAGATTGAGTGAGTTGGGTGCAGACTAGTAGCGAAGACGTCTAGAGCCTCCATAAGATACAAGTCCGTTCAACTTCATAATCATTTTAAAATGATCTCATCAGAATTGTAATACAAACTATTCTACCATTTAAATGGCTCGATTCCTAATCTATTCAAGATCTATGGCTATACATTCTAGTCTATTTTCATTGAGCTGGTATTGGAATGTATTTGATAGTACCGTAGCCAAGTAGGAAATACGGTTTCTTAGCCTATAACGTTTGATGCAGCTCACTATGGTAGGGTTAGAGTAGCATTTATGGTTAAAGTAATTTTACTATGCTACTGCATTTTATTGGCTCGGTGTTTTTTCGTATCGGATGTAGCCTTTACACAATGATGATTTGACATAAACTACGTTATGCAAGAGAATTAAGAATCAACATGTTTGCATTCTTCACCACACCAGTTGAACATATTTAACATACTGTATCCTACTTTGGCGTGGTTCATTTATTACAGGCTACGGCTGGTTTACATCTTTTCATCGTAAAACATGTCAGAAAGCCTGACCTTTTATAAAAGTTTGATCTTAGATCTAAAATTGTGATTATTTATATTGTCTGTGTAAATCAACGTTTTCACCATACTTATTTTAGCACATTTGAACCAATAAATGGATCTGTCGCCTGCAGTTAATGCTGCAGACAAATTCAAGACAAAGTTTAGGCTATTTGTAAAATGAGTAGCAATGAAAATCTTATCATTATGGAAATGTATTATAGTAGCACACATATAACATAGTAGCACACAACAAACATAAGAATGCCATGTATATGTGTGTGTATGTTTAATTATTTTTGGCTTTGCTTACTTACAGACTATGTGGGCACTGAATAATTAATTGTAGTCTACTTTCTTCAGGGTCATTATGATGTAGGTTGGATTTAAATTTAAAAAGCCACAATGGAATTGCCTCACTTCACAAATGATTGTGTCTTATAATGCTAACCTTTTTAAATGGCTATTATGGGCATTGCACTGCTGTGAATTATTTAAAGACCATTTATTGTTTCACGTTCCCTCCCTGAACAGGAACATGGCCCATGCAGTAAAAGCAGAAATGGGCTTCACAAACCCAGATGGCGGTTGGGGTTGGATGGTGGTACTGGCTGCCTTCATTTCAATTGGGTTCTCCTATTCTTTGCCCAAAGTACTGACTGTTTTCTTCAAGGATATCCAAGAGAACTTCCAAGTCAGCTACAGCGACATAGCTTGGGTGGCCTCTATCATGCTAGCGGCCATGTATGCTGGTGGTAAGTTGACAGACACTGGATGGCTGTTGATGTCTCTGTCGTATTAAACTGTTCCCTACTCAGCACAACATGAAGTATATGGCCATCGCTGGGTTTAAGGTGGAGTCAGGGATTCTGTAGAAAGATAACTGAATGATCAAAAGAAAAACACGTCATAGGGTGTTCCCTCAAAAGCTCTGCCCCACTCATTGGAACAAGTGGATTGAGTTAGTCATAAGGAGCCAGAGACGAGCTGCTTTTCATTTGGACTTTGTCGCTTGACTTACATTTTCCAGTAGGCCTATATACACCATATCTATTATCAAATCTAGCTTGTGTGAGTATACAGAGAAATATTCACTTGATTTACTGCTATGACATTATTATTTTGAGCCCCTGTTGGCTCTACAGTGAGATGTAATCACCTCCTGTATATAGCATGATTAGCACTCAGGGTTTATGCAAACAAGACATGCTAAATTGCCAGCAGAACGATTTGCTACTGTAACATTGAAATAGAAGACAGGTGATTGCTTGCTTTTCTCCACAGACGTCACATGAGCCTGGTTTTAGTTGACGGGGTATTTTTCAGAGACTCATTAGATGGCGCAGAAATATGACGCCGAGATTTCAGTGGAGGCTTTAAGTGAATTCATCCGTGTTTTTAGCCTGCAAGGTTGCAGGACAACGGGGTGCCTGACGCACACCCGCGGCCCGACAACAGAATGGTCCTAGCTGGTGAAATATTCCCTTCCACTGTGGCCCAGTCACAGGGCTTTATCATATTGTCCTTGGCACGGCTTCACCAATGTCACCCGGTGGAGGCGAGAGACAGGGGGAATATATCAGAGGAAGGTTCAGCACATCGGGGTCTTGGTACTTAGGGTCCTGTGGGAGGCACATGACAGCCCTTTTCAGAGAACCTCTGACTCAAGAAGCCTGAGTGATAAAGTTCTAATGGTGGGTAGTAGGGGGGTGCCGCCCTTTTGTGACACCATCACGGGGAGAAAGATGATGTGACTGTGACCCCCGTGGGCCCTTGTTCAACTGTATAAACACTAGGGGGTTGTTTTTGTGTACACAGAGAGTGGTTTAAGTGTGTCATGCTGTACAGCTAGGCAGGCAAATAAGGAACAAAGAAAAATTGCACTATTTCACGGGATTCCATTGTAAATGGTAATTGCCTGTCCTCCTCACCTAGGTGAACAAGCTGTTTACCGTGAGCGCACGTCTGCCATGTCTATATACACATAGTGTAAGCGATTCAAGGGCTTGTGATCGCATGTAATCCAGTTTGGACAACACACTAGCTAGTAAGCATGCGCATGCTTTTATATCTTTGTGCTTTGACTTCGTTTGAAAAAATGATCATTAGCAGCGAGCACGCTCTTGCAAATAACAAGAGTTTGCAAATGTGTTTGTTGTTTACTGTGCTGTTAATTGGCTGCATTTATTTATTAAATGATTATGAGCCTTGTTAATATACACATGCACACACACGTGTATATATTAGTCATTATTTGGGCAGCCTACATACTTGTTTGATTGATTTGTATGAATCCTAGAGCAAACGCTTTCCTATTCAAATGACCCGTCGTAATGGCGGGGCGCTGAGATAGTTTACATTATGGTGCGCTGAGCAAGGACCGCGCCGCTGCAATGTCATTCTCGCAGGCGGCGACTGGAGGAAGCAGAGTGACAGCATATAAAGAGCTGTTTAATTGCTGATTGATCACTGAGCGTAGTGTTTTACATTATCAGGGGAGAGCGTAATGAGTCAGTTGCCTGCCTCGCCAGAGAGAAGGTGTCCTTGTGCCCTTGATTCAGGCCTAGAGAGTGCACTGGCCTCTACCGTGGCCATGCAAAGCATGTGATCACTGGCAGAAGGTAAGTCACTCCTATAATATAATGAAATCTAATTGTTCTGCCTTTTTTTCCTTTCTTTTTTTTTCTCTGCCCCCTTTTCTCTCTCTCTCTCTCTCACACACACGCGCACACACACATTGTCTCTTTTGCCGGCAGGCCCTATAAGCAGCATGCTGGTCAATCGATTTGGGAGCCGGCCAGTAGTCATAACTGGTGGATTGATGTGTGGCCTCGCCATGATATCAGCGTCTTTTGCAGAGAGCATCGTCCACTTATATATATGCATAGGTGTAGTTGGAGGTACACAAGCAATCTTCTACATTTCATGCTCTGGATTTATAAGCCGATTGTGCGACTGTTGCTTATTACACACCGAACATGCCAAAGACATCCTCAACTCACAGCCCAATCAATACGTCAAAAAAATCAACCCTTGGATTTATTATTATTAAACGTTTATTTGACCAGGAAAGGCTTTGTGAGATTTAAATCCCATTTCCAAGAGCGTCCTTGGATTTAAATATATTGTAAGATAATTGTGAGCTAATACACTTTTTGCAAAATTTGCCAAATATCTGTTCGCATTTCGCTATCTTACCGTTCTCTGTGCTTGCTGAAAAAAGAATCCTATACATTTACACAACCGTAGCTCCGTAAATAGGAACGTAAACAAATTGTTTCGTAATGCGTCTTAGTGTGGGGGGCGGAGCTTCTGAGGGAGTTTGTTTTGATTTGAGCTCGAAGTTAGCGAGCCTTCTCAAGAACTACTACAATAACCCTGCCTTTAAGTGAGTGCACACAAGTCCATATTTGTAAACAAAACAAGTTGAAGCTCTGGTTAAGCCTCTCATCTCTCCAGGGGTATTATCCCACCTTCACTCAGTTTCCCCGTGGGTCGTTTGGGCTGGTTCCCCTGGCTGGCCTGCCACTATCATTCTGAACACAAGGCATCTGCCTGGCTCCCTGAACCGCCGCTCCAAAGGGACCCAGGCCAGGACGGTAATTAAACCGGAACTGTCCCTGATCCCGGTGAGCGTGGCCTGCCGCGGGTCCTCCGCACCTTCCCGTAGGCCCGTCGTGGTGCCCCTCATGTGGGCCTCGTGTGGGGCTCATTACCCTGCCAAGGGCTGCTGTGCAGGATTAATAGAGCCAGCTAGTGGCCAGGCAGAGCGGCACCTTGGGCCGTGCGTGTGTGTGTGCAACTGTGTGTGTGTGTGTGTGTGTGTGTGTGTGTGTGTGTGTGTGTGTGTGCGTAACTGTACGTGTGTGTGTGTGTGTGTGTGCACCTTGCTATTTACCTGGCACGCTGTCGCGCTGTTTCAGCCAGGACACACACGTGCACGTGTGCCGTGCACACACTTGCGTACACACATAGCGCTCACACACACACACACAGGCGAGTGTGGTTGAAAGACGTCTTAAGCACTTGACTGTTTGACTGGCTTTCGATCAATAACTATGGACTTAGCATGGTAAATTATGCTCCTAGCTGAAATGGAATTGATTTATCTCCGCTGCCTATTTGGAGCCAATAACAAGTATAAACGCTGCAAGACTCACTTTAAATCAAATTAATTCTCATACTGACGTAATTAGAGCCTCTCCCATTTATTTATGTATGTATATATTTATTTATTTTAATGATTGCTGCTTAATGCTATAAATCGAAGAAATGCATTCTCAATTTGTTGACTAAAAGGATTTTGTTTTGTTGGATTAACATTTTAACTAATGCAAGCATTAATGACCTTGACATATTATATTTAATTCAGTAGGTTATAGTACCATAGACCAATAACTTTAGAAAATAAAGAACAATAAATTGGCAGTGTAATGATGGAATATAGCGCTTAACCATCTAAAAGCAGCATCTTGTAGTGAATACAAAGACTAATTTTCTGGGCAAATTTTGATAAAATGGGTTTTGGCCAATAAACATAAGTGAAGAAATTACTCAGACTCTCTAATCCATTACCACTTAAATGACAGACTCATTTCATATTCCCATGTTCTGTAATTTAGATTTAAGTTGGTAAATGTGAATAAATTGCAGATCTAATGTGTCTTAATTTAATCACATAAGTTTAGGTTCAGGAGAAGAAAGCCCTCTGAGACTGCACAACGTGACTCTGTTCTCTTCTATTCTATTTGCACACAGGTTTCGGGCTATCCTTGAACCTCAACGCCTCTCTCACCATCATTAGCAAGTATTTCTCTGCCAAGCGTCCCTTAGCCAACGGCTTGGCCATGGCGGGGAGTCCCGTGTTCCTGTGTCTCCAGGCGCCCCTCTACCAGTACCTGCTGAACACGTTTGGTTGGCGGGGCAGTTTTCTCATCCTGGGGGCCATTCTGCTCAACTGCTGTGTGGCTGGGTGCCTAATGAGACCCCCTCCCAGAAGAGCCGCGATGGCTGTGTCGCGGAAGAACGCCGTGGAGCGCACGGAGCGCTCCAGCAAGCCAGAAGGGTGCTGCATCGTAAATAATGTGAAGTTCTTGGACCTGTCCCTCTTCCGAGACAGAGGTTTCCTCATCTACCTGGTGGGCAACGTGATGTTCTTCTTCGGCGCCTACGCCCCCATCGTCTTCCTGGCTGCTTACGCTGTGGACCAAGGCGTGGGCGAATACTCTGCCGCCTATCTGCTCTCCATCATGGGATTGGTGGACACGTTTGCCCGGCCTGGCACAGGCCTGCTGGCGAACACCAGGTGGATCAGGCCAAGGGTGCAGTACTTCTTCAGCTTCGCCATGGCCTTCACTGGCCTGTGCCACCTGCTGTGTCCTCTAGCCAGTAACTTTGCCGGCCTGGTGGTGTACACAGCGTTCTTCGGCATCGGCTTCGGCATGGTGTTCGCCCTGATATTCGAATGCCTGATGGACCTGATGGGACCGGAGCGCTTTCCCAGTGCCGTCGGACTGGTCACCATCATAGAGTGTGGTCCCATGTTACTGGGACCGCCCACAGCAGGTAAGATAGTTTCCACACTGAAACAACACCTCTATGTATTCACACTCTGGCTCGCACACACATTTTTAGTTTATACCAACTATAGGCTGTAAATGGACGAACACCCATAGCATTTCTCAGTAACAGGTTTGAAGGCCGCGTTGTGCTAGCCGTCGCCATCTTTGCAGTACCTCACTCCACCTGTAACACCCCCCATGCCCCCTGTTTAATATAATGTGATCCGTTTATGGCAAAAACATGTTTAACTGACGAGTTATGAAAACAATGCACTCCCCATACAGTTGTCATGAACAGGAAGACCAAATCCGTTAATTTTTGTTTTTTTACCATGCTATAAACGTGTTTATTTATGCTGTAAAGTCTAACATTTAATCAGTTTATGGGAATTGACTCCCCTTTGCAGCTAGCCTTAATTGGACATTCATTGAACTGCAGGTTTTGGATCTTCTGCATTGTATTAATTTCTTAACACCAGAGGTTTCCGCTTGATACCAACCTATAATGGAGTAATAGTAAGCCTGCCCGCCTGCCTGTTTGTCTGTCTGTCTGTGTGTGTGAGTCTCACACAGCAGAGCCTGTGTGTTGCATAGCAGGAGAGCTCAAATACTTTCAGGTGTTACTGTAACACGCATATTCTCACAGGATTGCATTATTGTCAGGTGAGCACAGCCTGTCTGCAGTGTGCAACCCAAGCCCAGAGAAAAGTAGCAATTGATCATGGTTATTTACTGCAATAAATAAGCCACTGTGCTTATTACTCAAGCTTTCAGGGCACGTTCACCTGAGGGTATGGCCTCCACACAAATTATGGAAGGTTTTTTGGAGCTTAGAACCTGTAAGGGTAATACCTCAACCACAAATATATTTCCAACCGTGCCACAGAATCTGCATTACTTCACTGTGAGCAACGCATAGTATGAATTTAAAAATGCCATACAAAGCTTAATTAGTATAACCCTACTTACAATATATGGCATCATGATGTTATTGAATTATGTATACGTGCATACGTTTTATAAATGATCTAAATCAGAGAGACATGATCCCATCTGATGTTACATTGCCATGTTCACAACTTTGAAGGACTCATTGTGTAAAACAACGCAATCTCATTGCGCTCAATTTAGTCCAGAACATGCAGAATCACAATACCACCATTGTTGTATAGTTGGCTACCTATAGGATGAGTTGTTGTTGTTGTTGTGCCTCTCATAAAGCCTCTCATACAGTCTCGTGTTACTGAGGATTTAGATGTGTGTGTGTGTGTGTGTGTGTGTGTGTGTGTGTGTGTGTGTGTGTGTGTGTGTGTGTGTGTGTGTGTGTGTGTGTGACTTGTTCTGCCACGTACTGACCTGTAGGCAGGCTAAACGGCTACATCTACTTTGCCTATGTCTTAAGTTTTAATGAGGTGAAAAATGTATAGGCCTCGTGATTTGGTCTAGGCTAGGGCACGGCCACTCTTAACGGCGCTCATTTGATGTGGTAAATAATAAGCACGTCCTGCTGCACGTTGTACGCTCTTCCAGAGGGCAGTCACATCTACCAGTCTGTCTGTTGTCCCCCCAGCCTGTCCCCACTGTGTGGGTCTGCCCAGTTAGGAGGAGGTGAGGTAATTGTGAGTAATTAGCCTTTTGCTATGGGTGTTTAATGATGCTGAGTTCAGACTCAAGTCATTCAGATACTGTACCTGGGCTATAATTAGGCTGCGAATACATACAAAAAAAATAACAGTCCACCAGATGGATTTAATTATGGTCCGACCAATCAAGGGCTCTTTTAATGAGGGTGATGGTCACTGGCATACACGCACCATAGGAATGCCATCAATCAGATGGCGCGGCCTGCGTCAAGGTGGCTGAGATCGATCCAAAGGCAAAGTGACCTCCCGTAGTCTCCACGGGCACGAGTAAATCAAACAAACATCGTTATCATAGTTCCCAAGAACACCGCTTCATTAAAAAAAACAGTTTTAATTGGTTTACTCAACTTAAGGAGCTGTGCTTCAATTTAAAATTCTGCCTTTCTATTAAAAATATTACATGTAAATCTATTTTGTTAATAGTAATGTAACCTCGGTAACACCTTTCCCCCTGCAGCGTATAATGTACATGTACGTTTTGCGGGGAAGGGGAGTCAATTTGAGACGTTTGCTCTCATGGCGATGTGCATACTTAGTTGATGGAGACTGAAACAACTGACAAGTGAGTTCACACGCCACTTTCGCTATATCGCCATATTTTTATAAAATGTACCTTATATCTTGCTCATAATTTTTCCGAAATTCCACATTGAATGAAGAATCAATAAGCCCCGATAGAGTATTAAGACATTGTAATGGAGTGAGCTAGACGGACAGAAAGACCTTTTTATTAAATGCTTAGCCTGTGCTAAAGCAGGTTGTGAGACTTTCCAATCGATACGCGTCTGGAAGAAAGGGGCAGTGAAGGCATGGTGTGAGCAAAGCTGGAGTCTTAAATCTGATCTAAACCACACTTGTCACTTTTCTGCAGACTTGGGCCAGATATTTATGGTTTCTGAGAATGGGCCTCTCTCCTGATTCGTTCTAGTAGCGGCTGTCCAAATTGCCTTCCCTGAGATGCAGGGTGAGCCGGGCAGGTTGTAATGGCCCTCTGCCATTTCCTACATGGTGCTTCTTAAAGCCCCCGCCCCCCGCCCCCCCCAATTCTCCCTAACACACACACAAACTGTATCAGATTTTGAGGGGCTTACCATAACCCAATGCCTTAAATTCAAGAACAGCTAGATGATACATTAGTCAGACATCGTCACATATATTTTGCATGTTAGTTGTTTTTATCCACAAAGGTGTGTGTATATAGTTGCTATTGCGGTAGATTAGCTAACAGCGTGTTTATGCTAACTGTCTCCACACAGGGGCTCTAGTGGATGTCTTCGGTGAGTATCGCTACCTGTTCATCCTGTGTGGCGCAGTCATTCTGACCGGCGGGCTCCTCCTCTTCGTGCTGAACGTCTACCACTACCACATGCTGGATAAGGGCAGTCCCGTCAAAACAGGGGACAAGGAGAAGGCCTTGGAGCTAGCGGAGCGTGTGGCACTGTCCGCTCAGCCAGAGGCCCAGACTGAGGCTGCAGGTGAGGGCGCAGGCCAGGGTGGACAAGTGAAAACAAGGGAGGGTGACTAAACGAAACGGCATGACGGCAAGCAGACCTCGACTATAAGGATACCTTAAGACTTAACCAGGAGGAGCTGGAATAACTGGAGAGGCCAGCAATACTTTATTCTCCCAGACATTCACATCCCTCTCCTCTGGAGCTATTGGCTGGCTGGGATTGGTCAGCCTGGAGAATATGCGCACGCACACATTCCAATCTGAGCCACATGCCTCAGGCCACTGTGATTTGTAACCCATGCTTTATTGCCTGGAAATAATCATATTAATACTGTGTGAACATCTCCTCATTTGTAAAATGGCTCAATGGTGTCTGTGGCCTTATGGAATATCATGCACACATCAGCTGCTTTCTTTTACTTAGATTATTTGAAGTGCTGAAGTCTGAACTTTGTTAGTATTTCATCAAATGTGCTAGAGACTTCTTTTTTACATGTGTTAATTTTATGTTCGTTATTACAAGCTTTAAGTAAGGTTAGCGATATTTTAAATGTATGTTTACTGTAAGATTGAATGTAAGAGTAAGGAAATTGTTTTGTCTTTGGGAAGAAAATGATCCATAGTAAATATTCTCACTACATTCCAGCAGTGTAATGCCATTACAACCTATTATTGTGTATTACATTCTAGTGTATTTATATCAAATTATTTATTGACAAAATTCCATAAAAATGTATATTTGTGCTACCATTTTTATTTTTAGTACAGTATGTTTAGCATGTTCATTCTGCATCCTCTTCGAGGTTAAATCTGTTGGTATTTGTACTTTGCATTTCAAATCAATAAAACAACCAGTTTTTACATGATTTCCATACTTTTATTCATTTCTTTCTTGTCAGCCAAGAAACGAAATGTGCAGATAAATGTAATGGTATCAAATCAAGATTTACTGCTAGTCGTACACTCTTGGTGGCCCTGTCCCAGTTCTTCACGCCAATTAGAAGAATGGGGAACAAGCTTTGGAAATGTCAGCAACTTGGGCGTGAGCGCCTAATGAAGCCAGGCACGGGTGTTCCGCGCTAGTGCTTTGAGCCGCACGCGTCCGTGCGCGCAGACGCTCGGCAAATCGTCGGGCCTATAAATTAGAAATGTACACGCATGTGCAAAAAAAAAAAAAAAAAAAACATGCATACTCTCATCCTTTAAAGCCATCCAAGGTTTGTCCATAGACAAGGTGGACAAATGCCCAGACAGTGGGAGCTTGGATACTGCATCGGGGAAGGTGTTTATATTTGCTCTATTCTTCTGTTATGATCTCACCGAGTGTGTTGACCTTCTCCTACCTCCTCTGAGAGCTCGCACTGCCCTGACTGTTGTCTCTGCTGTAGACTGCATGCCTTCTACCTTGCAATTGTGTGCCTTGGGGGAGCACATGATATTAGTTTGAAGATAGAATGGAACAGGGAGTATTAAGCAATACATATTTACTTATTAATTCTAGCCTATATTTTACTAAGTGAGTGTGTGGAATTAATCTCCACCTGACTTTTATTAATTCATTATTTTTTTTCTCACTTGAGTGACAATAGGGTGTATTAAATACAAAATAACAATTCTTTTGAAAATGCAAGATGGAAAAACACTAGATGCTATGCATATGCTTCCCACTAATCCTAATGAGATATATTGTAATTACAACGCATTCAAATTTAGGAACACTATTGACAGCTTCCATTTCATGTAAAGAATAATAAGGATGGCATTGTGTGTTTTAAACGTACTGTATATCTCCCTAGATGAATGAGACTGTGGCTTTTGATTTGTCTTGACCTTTGTATTGGTGCGAATCACACCTATTGTTTACAGTGCTCTGATGAGTTCACAAGAGTAGAGTTGGCGAAAGGCCACAAAGGTGGAATGTAGTCCCACGGGGCTCAAAGAGCAGTGGCATCTATCAGTGGCAAAAAATTGAATGGGATGTTTCAGCACCACTGAGATTAGATAGCCGGAGCGGCTGTTGAGCAAGCAGAGGCTGACACGGTAATACTCCCACTGCTAGTGTCAGATCCGTCTTGCACATGATCCCAGAGGAATGTAGAGAAGCGTGTGTGCGCACACACAATACACAAAGAAGAGCAGCACACATAGCTGCATACATAACCATATACAAAACATACACATCCCCTCTGCTCTAAACGTCAAGCAGCATTGACACGATCTGGTTATTTGTTCGACACCAATGAGGACTAAGGGGTTTAATACATAATGCCACACGTCATCTCAACGTTAGCCTGCGGAGAGCCTTCGAGGTGGCGGGTATACACTGCCCCTTGGAGGGCTGGTATTAACATGCATGGGGAAGTTCATAAAAATAGGCTTATATGGCTGGTTGGATAAACCGCTTTGCTAAATGTCACAATATGTTCCAGTAGACAGCATGAACACAATGGATGCCAGTTAGATTTGCTGGATACGGCCACTCTAAGCAATACACTAAGACACCACACCAAAACAGATATTCTGGTCTAAACATAGATAACTGACACCTTGGAAACGACAGCTGTCATATTGTACTTTACACCCATCACTTTAATCCCTTTTCACTATGAGGATGTCAATGCAATTGAATGACACACTGTTCTCAGACCGATCTTGTTAGTACGGTGTTATTGACATTGCAAAGGTCAGTCCCAGAATCTTAAAGGGGAATTTATTTAACTACTGTACATGCTGCTGAGGTTTCAGTTTGTAATACGTTTGTAGTAAGAGTCTTAGTAGTCACTTCCATGTGGATATCTGTCTTTGGATAATAAAGAGGCTTAATCCCTCTGGATGGATTCCGATATTGTGATGACCCTATTAGGCTAATGTCAGCTAAAGTTGCCTCTGTGTGACAACGAAAATGACTGCGACGGAAATCACAATGTCCAGACAGTTGAACTTTATGTGCCCAGAAAAAAAAGCTTCTAGCCATTTCCACACATATATATACAGTATATATAGAGAGAGAAATAAATATTTTTATAATTTAAGTGACTCGCTCTTTCTTGGCTATTTTTATGTTGAAAAATGTGCAAATATATT
>JAODUE010067288.1:0-38323 GCA_027564755.1 Amblyopsis hoosieri | reverse complement strand
TGTGAACCATGTGACCGGATGGCGCAACTCTCTCTTTCCATGGCTCTGATGTAGAGTGGAGGAAGCATAGAGAACTTACAATGTTCCGAATGTCAATGCCAAGGGAGCAAAGTAGTGTCTTGTTGCTATGAGAGCCGCCCCACTGGTGCCTAAGCCCAAAGGCCTCGTGGATGTCCTGAAGCTGTCTCCACACATTGTTCCTCACAGGCCTGCACAACAGAAGAGGAAGGAAGGCATGTTGGCTAGCTAAAAAAAAAATATGGATTCATATTCTCATTAGAGAATATGAAAAGAGTTCCTGTTTGGAACTATCAAACAATGGCAGAAACTATCAAGTAATAAATTGTTCTATCGCTTAAAGGATGGAAAGGCCAAATTCAGCCTAAATTAAGTGAAATTCCTATTCAATGAGACTATTCAAGGTTAGCTCTATAGTAGTCTCAGCCCCTTCCGTTCATTAGCACTACATCACATAAGCAACTCTGCGCTGAACGTCTGACACATATACCCTCGTAAGCTCTACTCTTTACTCTGACTTTCGGGAAGTGATACTGTCGATATCCATTGGCTGTTAGCATTGTTACTCACACAATGTAGTGTATAGCTCTGTAATTTCCAGTGCAACGATAGCGCAGTGCTTTATTTACTCATTTAAATTGTTCAATTTATATCAGTATATAAGTAGCCTACTAATTTTACATATTTACAATACCTGTAAAACAGTCATAATCTGTTGTTAAGTTTACCTCATTGCAAATTTAGCATCCAACTTGAGTTACGTAGTTGGTCATCGTGCATGTCAATCAAAATACCTTGCATGACAAATAGGCGGGTACTGATGCAGTTAGCCAGCGCTGTGTCCCAGACTTTCCATAAGGAAAGGCTGGCTCTGCGAGACTAGCTCTGTAGCCAATGGTATACAACAGCACACCTTATTTAAATGTGGCAATATTTTCTGTGGTTAAGCTTTTTTTTATATTTTTATAAAGTTGTTGTTTTCTTGAATTATGATTTTACTTTATTTTTAGCAACCCACAATTTGCAGCAGAAACAGGTACACCATCCTGAGATGACTTAAGACAACATCTAGATACCTTTTCAAATGCCCATGGCCTGAATGAAGCCATGCCATGGGAGAGGAAGGCCTGACTCACCGGTTAGCTGCTGACTTCTCGTCGTCCTGGGATCTCTCCTCTGGAGGTTCTAGTAACACCTTCAGGGGCAGGACATCTTCGCTCACTTGCGTGACAGAGGCCTCAGGGAAGCAGTGTTGAAACAGTCTCTCCAGTCGGCTCCATAGCTCCGCCTGTTGGCAGAAAGCAGTGTAGCATGTAGGGCTGAACGATTAATCGTTCTCAAACAAAAATTACGATTTGAACCAATGCGATTAGCAAATCGCAAGGCATGCGATTTATATGCGCATCTGACACGTCATCTACACGTTTATAGCGTCAATGGTTGTATTTGCATGCCGTCACCCTTGTTTGACGGTATTTCTAACTAATCACCATGGTGCTCCTCTAGGTCTACTAGTCATGCTCTGAAATTCAAGACGACTATATTTCTATGGTACGTAACCTACAAGGCACGCCCACCAACAACAACAAGTGAAACACAAGAAAACACATTCGTGGGAGATCTGATTAAAAATTGCCTCCGCTGAGCTAGAAGCAACATCGGAAAATGTAGGATAATCTATAAGAAAAGCAAAGTGTGGTCAATGGACACCACACCTACTGTAGTGCCTGCTGTATTGGTTGTTTCCGAGGAAGTTGGCGACAGGCCGTATTAGCACGCTTGTGAGCGGCCGTCTAAGATGTGAAAGTTCAACTATAAGCTAAGCCAAATTGTGACGTGTGTCGTAATTGTGACGTGTGTCGTATTGTGACGAATGTCCTAAAATGCAATAAATCCTTGCTTAAAGAAATGAATCCTGTATATTTATGCTGTCATCTTTTCATTTGAATATAGAGCAGTTCATAATTTGATGCCATCTCTTGTGGTAATACATAACATGTTTAAAATGTGTTTCATAAATAATTAAGTTAAATCTTGACTTTAAAAAAATATTGCAAATCAAATCGCAATCGCAATATCAGTTAGAAAAATCACAATTAGATAATTTTTAATCCTTCCAGCCACTCAAAGCGCTGTGCAGTATTCACAATCACCATTCACACACACATTCATTCACCAATGGCGGTGTCTACCACCAGGAGCAGTTAGTTAGGTGTCTCTACCCACTGTGCCACTGCCGCCCAACATTCAGGGTGGTGGCGTGCAGGATATACAATGTGTAAGATATAATCAGACATTGATGTAATCGTGAATCGTGTAAACCTTCAAAGGTCGTAGACCAAAAAGCATGCCTGTTCTGTCCCCTGTGCAGACCTATGCTCTTAACTGGTGAAAAAAGACGTCTCCTCCCTTTGTCAAAACAAAAGTACGCAAAAGTACGAGGTTTTAAAATGGCACTCCTGTCAACTCCGTAGTAATGAATGCGGAAAACAACACATCAAGTCATCACAGCCAACTCTTAGATAGGGAACTACTACAAGTGATTCATCTTGATTACCAGGTCTGAGGACAGGAAATACTTAGTTTACCATTACTAAGTCAATTATTGAGCTTTAGAAGTAGAATCCAAATACATTGTAGCCACAGGTATTAAGAGTGTGATCTACTTAAGTTGTGTGGCTGACATATCATTGAGTGGGTTACTGTAGTGGCTAAAAAACCACTACAGTTGCAATACACCTCAATCTGATATGATATCTTCTCTTTTGCACATACCGCAAGCCAGTGTGTGGTTTTTCAAAGACTAAATCGTTTCGTTCTTTAAATTAAGCATAGTGTCTTTTGTAAGACAAAAATTTTAGATTTTCTGTCAAACTTTTTTCCACAGTGACAATCCACATCAACTACATTAAAAAATGTATCAAATCTACCAGATCCTGCAAACTACACTTTATAACAGGGTTCCCAATATGACCTATAATGAATAGAAAAACAGGCCACCATAATAATGGATGTGTGAAAGAAACATACAGCATGGCAACAATAAACAAACTGAAAATGAAAGTGATAATCTCGTGTAGGTAGGCCTACTACTAAATGTAAAAACATTATTTTAAGATATGTGACATTTCAAAATGTAATACCACATAACGTTATGGCTGCTCGATTACGGGAGAGAAAAAAAATATGAATCACGTTTATTTTGGTACAATATTGAAATCATGATCAATAAATATGCTGCTTCTCTTCATCTACCATCTGAACTCAAGCTGACTATTAACTGCCACCAGATAGCTAGCCTCACGAGGCCATGCCGATCTCGCCAGCTTTAGTTTCATTTCGCCTTGAGAATCAGTCTGGAAAGAATAGGAATAATTTTTAATGTGTCCTAGTAGCAACTGAACAATCAGCGTCGTGTTGATGTACGGGTGTGGTTAAGGTTTCCCGACAGCAGAAAACGACCAGATGGTTCATCCAATAAAGGGCCAAGACTTTTTTTTTTTTAAATACCTGCCGTTTACAGTCAGTTTCAATGTACGGCTCCCCAGATGGAGTTGTGACAACAATTAATCTGGCATATCAGGTTACCAGAAACCAGGACATCGCAGACATTTTATTTTAAGATACATTAATTGTAGTTGTAGATAGTTATCCAAAGCAGAGAGATCACATCATCAAGTCACTTGTGCACATCATAAAAGCAATTTCTCATCGTTTTTGAACAAATTGCAAATGCTTCGGCACATTCATGCAAATTGTTATGTACAATTGTCTGCGGCATCCTACATTATCAATTTTTATGCCATGATAAAAATATTTTGTATTAGCGCTGTGTTGATTTGCCTTACCCCCCAAATCATGTAGACATTAGTTCATTGTTTAAGTCATCACATGCAAAATTGTTGAACAAGCTATCATATGTATTAAACTATTACGTAAATGTGTCCTGAACTCATAAACTGCTCTCAGGTGAACCATGACTTTCACCTTTGATGGAGAATATGTGAGGTGGTAGATCTATCAGATTACACAGCTAGATAACTGGATCTGTAAAATATCAAATCTTCAATTGGTAAGCATATACAATGCAGTATAAGTCGGGGGGGGGGGGGGTCTATCGTTGTTTGTACAGTGCATCCAAAGAGTATTCACAGTGCTTCACTTTTTCCACATTTTGTTGTTATGTTAAAGCCTTATTCCAAAATGGATTAAAATAATAATTTTCCTCAAATCTACACACAATACACCATAATAAAGTGGAAAACATTTGACATTTTAGCAAAAAAAAAAAAAAAAAAAAAAAATCACATGTACATACGTATTCACAGCCTTTGTCATGACAATCAAAATGGAGCTCAAGCACATCCTGTTTTCCACTGATCATCCTTTAAATGTTTCTATAACTTGATTTGGAGTCCACCTGTAGCAAATTCAGTTGAATGGATATGATTTAGAAAGGCAAACACCTGTCTATATAAAAAGGTAGTAAAGTTGACAGTGCATGTCAGAGCACAAACCAAGCCAAGGAATTGTCTTTAGACCTCCGAGACAGGCTTATATCAAGGCACAAATCTGGGGAAAGCTACAGAAATATGTATGCAGTATTGAGGGTCTCAATGTGCACAGTGGCCACTAAAGGCCTTCTCCAGGGCTTCAGGGCTTCAGCCAGGGAGGTGACAGAACCCTTTGGTCACTCTGACAGAGCTCCAGCATTGCTCCGTGGAGAGAGGAGAGCCTTCCAGAAGGACAACCATTTCTGCAGCACTCCACCAATCAGGCCTGTATGGTAGTGGCCACTCCTCAGTAAAAGGCACATGACATCCCGCTGAAGTTTGCCAAAAGGCACCTGAAGGACTCTCAGTCCATGAGAAACAAAATTCTATGGTCTGATGAAACACAAATTGAACTCTTTAGCCTGAATGTCAAGTGTCATGTCTGGAGGAAACCAGGCACCGCTCATCACCTGGTCAATACCGTCCCTACAGTGAAGCATGGTGGTGGCAGCATCATGCTGTGGGGATGTTTTTCAGCTGCAGGAACTAGAAGACTAGTCAGGATCAAGGAAAAGATATATATATAAAGAATAAAGCAATGTACAGACATCCTTGATCAAAACCTGCTCCAGAGCGCTCTGGACCTCAGACTGAGGAGAAGATTAGTCTTCCAACAGGACAATGGCCCTAAGCACACAACCAAAATAACAAAGGAGTGGGTTTCGGGACAACTCTGTGAATGTCACTGAGTGGCCCATTCAGAGCCCAGACTTGAACATCTCTGGAGAGATCTGAAAATGGCTGTGCACAGACGCTCCCCATCCAACCTGATGGAGCTTGAGAGGTCCTGCAAAGAAGAATGGGAGAAACTGCCCAAAAGGTGTGCCAAGCTTGTAGCATCATCCTCAAAAATGCTTGAGGCTGTAATTGATGCCAAAAGTGCATCAACAAAGTATTGACCAAAGGCTGTGAATACTTACGTGATTTTTAAATAATTTTATTTTTTAATAAATTTGCAAACATTTCAAAACAATTTTTATTTCAATTTATGGGGTATTGGGGTAATTTTTTTTATTTTGAATCAATTTTGGACTAAGGCTGTAACATAACAAAATGTGGAAAAAGTTAAGCGCTGTGAATACTTTCCAGATGCACTGTATGTGTGCTATGCAGTGCTGTAAAGCAATATTACTGTATTTCTTTTTTCCACAATGACAATGTCAATAAATTATATGTATACAGTAATTTTGTGTATACAGTAAAATCATAAATGATAATTCTGTCCAATCTCTAATAGTACACTCAATATTTCACTACATTATGTACTGTTGAAATGTATACAGTAAATACTGTATTATTTACAGTTTTATATTGACAACACGACTAAGTAACAATGACAACAATGACACAAAGACTTGACATTCTGATGGCAATGACCTGTTCATTGACATGTGTAACACACATTGACAAAATGTGCTTTTGAGAGTTAGACAAAGGATTTTAAGCAAGTTACGAGCTTTGCCAGAAATACATTGGCCCTCATTTAACCAATCCAACGTTGAAACCAGCGCAGGTCCGAGCGTAGAATTCATCTTACGATAGCGCTCAAGTGTGATTTGTGAAACCGTTCGTATCTTGCCAAACAAGTGTAAGAATGATCGCACGTTGATAAACGTGGCAGTGGAAAACAGGTGTCATTTAAATACGCCCTTAAATATGATGGATTTAGAGGCCTCGCCCCTAGAGTTTACGACAAGGAGAGTTTTAATACGTTCAAGAAGAGAAACTCGGAGAAGAGGTATGTGAAACAGCTACGTCTTTGTCCTCGCCGGTTAAAGCCTTACAGTATATGCATACTACCCTACTATAGTAGGCCTATATAGCCGATTTATCATAGCCTATTTAAATAGAAGGTTGGGAAGTTTATTTATTTGTCAATTTTTATGATGTTTCAGATAAATCAGATTTTATGGTAGTGTTCAACCTTTAAAAAAAAAAAAAAAGCATACACAGATTTCTGTCGTATGCACGTTTCATAAATGAGGGATATTGTGTTTGTACAAATTGTTGTGAGAAATGTAAGTTGGTTTGCAAATGCTAAGACAAAATGTACCAAAGCGACTGAGAAATATGGTAACATTTTGATGAATGTCTCCTAGCAACAACAATGTAGACATATTGCAAACAAACTTCCCTGATATTCCATGATTTTACACACAATATGAAATTCCCCGACATTCCAAAATATTTTCCACGAGCAGTGGGAACCCTGAGAAGAGGTATGTAAAAACAGTCAGTGTCACAGAGTTACAACACAAGGAACTTACTGAGTGACTCTCTGCCCTGCTGGACTGGCTGCTGGAAGCAGGAGTGGCACTCACAGGGGTGACCTGGTGCCACTCCTCCTCCTCCTCCTGCTCCTCCTCCTCGTTGCCCGGGGGAGGAGCACATTCACGCTCCTCGCTGAATGCCGCCCACGGCTCTCCTTCCACCTGGCCTGGCTCTGGCTGCTCAAAGGCGTTCCATCCTGCTGCGTCCGCCTGGGACTCAACCACAGCCGAGCTGAAGTTGCCAAAGCTGTCACTGCCAGGGAAGTCTGCAGGCCGGCCGCCCCCCTCCTGCCCCTCCGCTTCACCACCGTGGAACTGTGGGATGTCAAAGTCACCAAAGTCGTCGTCGTCGCGGTCGTCGGCAGCGGCGACACCGTCGTCCACCTGCTCCTGTGCAAGTGTGAAGCTGTCAGAGGGGCTGTGCTCCTGGAAGTCCTGCCCGCTGATGGAGCCCACGTCGCCAAAGTCCCCAAAGTCCTGGTCGTCCGCCGCCTGTCTGTGGTCTGTGTGCAGGGTGCCGTCGTCCTGGAGGGGAGGGGAGGGCACCGAGCCAGTGGTGCTCATGTCCCCGAACTCCTCCAGGGCCTCGGTGGATGGCGGCCGGCCCGGAGACGTCTCCGTCTCGGAACCCTTCCTGTCCAGCTGCGGCTCCTCGACGTCTGGGACGGTGTCCGGCGGCGGCGAAAGGTCCGTGTCCTCCCAGTCGTCCGCGGGCAGCCCGTTGGGGAGGTGCGTTATGCTGGTGCGAGCCCCCGCGGGCTCCCCTGGCAGGCCCGGGACCTCGTGTGCACACTGGCACTCAGTTCTGTGTGTGTCCCTGACATGGTGTTGTGAAGCATTCAGCTGGTCTATACACTGCTCCTGACAGGAGCTCTCTTGACTGGCCAGACCCTGGCCTGCATCAGCCCCCTGGCACAAAGGTGGCCCCTGGCTGCCACGTGCTTCAGCGTGGCAGAAAGAGTCAAAGTCGGCAAAGCCGTCCTCCGGGCTGCCGTGCGGGCCGGCTGCGTCCGCGGCAGAGGTGATGTGTTTACGCGGGTGAACAGGCGGGGCGGGGCTTCCCTGAACGGCACACGTCACCAGCCCGTTGCTTAGCGCCTCGTCGCACCCGCCATTGCATTCCCGGGGCGGCGCGCCATCTTGGGTGCTCCCGGCAACGTCCGGGGTGTCGCCCGGTGCCGCTTTAGTCTCACGGGCAGTCGTGTCCGTAGCGCTGCCATTGCAGCCTCGTGGCACCACGCCATTGGCCCTGGAGGTCTCCTCCGGGGGACAGTGGGCGGAGCCGAGCTTCGACAGGCCCGCCGCCACTCTGCCGTTGACCAGCTCGGGCGGAGACGTGGCCGTCAAGGCCTGGGCCTGGTTGAACGCGGCGGGCGTGTCAAAGTCGCTGAAGCTGACGCTGTTGGCCAGGCCCGAGAAGCCGCCAAAGTCTCCAAACTCATCCTCTTCCTCCACACAGTCCTCCATGGGGGGCGGGGAAGAAGAGTACATGCGGATCACATCTGGCTCCATGGCTCCAGACAATCTCACTTACACCAGGCTACACCTAGGAGAGAGAGAAATGAGTGATCAATCATGTGATGTTAGATTGTACACAAATGTATTAAATGAATACGTTCATAGTTCAACTTGATGTATTGTTTGTAGAGTTCATCATATTTGATTGAATTGTCTCTATTGTATTGGAATCTTGGAAAGACATTGGCATGTTTTGATTTAGGGCACCTACTGTAGCCAACATGCTATAATGCGACATCTGCTGCTTGGTGCCTGCAACCCTTACAGACACATGTAAGACACCTGGCCATTGGAATTTAACATGTGAATTGGACAGAAACAACATGTTCTTGGCTAACTAACCAGTAACTAGGTGCAGATTAGTGCAAATGTAGAGCAATCGTATTGAGTGAAAGCATAGCAGAACAATGAAGGTGCATTCTCCTAATCTAATAGACCTTCATTTTAGGTTTTAAGTAGGCCTACTACATAAAATTTACACTAAACCAAAAAATAATCTCAGAGCAGCTTTCTATTAGATATTTTAGAAGTCCTTTCAGAAATTAATTGTGCGCCATTACAGAACTCTCCAAAAAGACTACAATACCAGGAAAACCATCAACAACAGCAACAGTCAACAAGGGTTTTGTTGACTGTAGCCATCCTGTCCTTGCCATAATCAGACCTACACACAGTATAACTAAGTGCTCTACGCATTAAGTAGATTAATAATATTAGCATTAAGGAGCAGCACTGAGAACACACAGAGAATACATACGTCAATGAAACCAATTAGACTAGTTTTATACAACACATTTTAGTTCACACAATTAATTCACAAAATAGTAATCATACTATTTAAGGTATACAAAGCTAAAACTCACAATGTTTTTCTGACCTCCTTAATTTAGACGCACTGTGTATCACAGAACACGTTTTAATGTGACATTGTAATTAATTTAGATACATCGTTGAAAAGGCCGTTAAAAACCATTTTAAAGCCTTATTAGAATAGATCCCAAACATTGTATTCTCGATTACATTGTTCTGCCTTTAAACAGAACCAACTGACCTTGCAGTCTTCTATAAAAGGAAACAGAAAACCTGTTGGCATGCTCTGCCTGCAACTGGAGAAACTGGTGTCAACAAAAGGCTTGTTTGCATGGTTACCTTATCTCACAGAATATCTTAACATTGTATATGTTACCGGTACTAGTACTGTATGATGAACTGATTTAAAGATACACATGGTAGAAAATACTTCCAGTTGTTTATCTTCATGAAGTATTTTCTGTCTCCTTTAATAATATATGGTACAATAAAGCAGAGTAAGCTAGTACGGTACGTGAAAGTATTTTAATAATACACTTTACGTGACTACGTAAAGATATTAGCTACCATTGACAGTACCGACACCAATGTCAAGCAACTAGTTTCCTTGATTTGACAGAAACAGACAACTTTAGCCTATAAACAAATAGTTACGTAGAACCATACAGTACACATTTAAATACTTCAGTTGGTGCTAAATGTGTGAAGTGTTGGCCTCGTTATACGTAAGTATAAGTACGGTACTTGTCGGAAGAACTAAGAAGCTAGCACGATACTGTAACCAACTACCTACCGGTACAGTACGGTACGGTACAGGTAACGCACGTACCGATACGTGGTATGTAGAATATTATCTAATGAACCTGTGATATAAATAACAAACAAACAACATCAGCTAGCTAACATTTTGGTCAAATCACTTTATAATGACAACGTTAGCTAATATAGCATCATTAGCCTAGCCTTTAACACTAGTATAAAACATAGTTGTTATTTACGGACTCTTGTTCTCACTTTGGCAAAATGGTAAATATCTGATCTGAAAACAGTGATATCTAATCTGAATCTATATATTGGTTAGGACGCACAAAACAAAAGCCATCGGTTAAAAGTAGGTGACATGTCAGCTGTTTCACTTAGCTATCTGCGTAGCTAGCCAACATTCACACTGACAGAATGCACTCCAGCTAGCAAGAAGTTAGCTTTTCGTTTGCATCCGGGATGGTTGACAGCAGTTTGTTGCACGAGAAAACATCTCAACCCACCTTATGATGTTGACTGTTGTTTCCATGACTCAGTTACAGTGAGTATTTTCCATTATATGTAACTCGAACACAACAATAACGAAGGAAACGGCTACTCCTCCTCAATACAAAGTAGGGTTGACTCAGCCGGCTGATGATCTTACTTTGGCCCCCGCTCGCCTGAATCATACCCATCATGCATTGCAGGTTTATCTGTCAGAAGGGTGTGGATAGTTCTATGCTATGGGACCATGGTGTGGATTGAATACATATGCATTGCATAGGCATGTTTTATAAATCATAATCTCACACAAATTATTATATATTTATTTCATAATTAGGCTGTTATTCACTATGGTACGTACTGTAGGGTGAAGCTTTTAAAAGTTTTTGTTTTTTTAATAGAAGGCTGGTCATATGGGAATACTGAGTACAAGAAATATACAGCATTATTTCAGATACATGTGTGATTTTAATATCCTAACATTATTACATTTCTTTCATTATTATACATGACTGCATAAATCAGATGTTCTGTACAAAACAAGCAGCCTGGTGTGCAATCATCTTTTGCTGGTTTAGAGTGAGTCATTCATTACATTAATTCCAATCCAAAACATTCAGTTTTACTTAAACACCTATGTGTGCCCTTATTTCTGTAGCTCTCTTAAATCCCTGACAGCAATGTTGATGGTGCAGCAGCAGAGCATCTTAATGGCAACACATTGTAGTAAGGTTCATGGAATGGGTTTCTGTGGCCAAGCAGCTGTATCCAAGCCTTACATCCCCAAGTGCAATACAAAGCGTCGGATGCAGTGGTGTAAAGCACGCCGCCACAGCGCCACTGATGCTAGAGCAGTGGAGACGTGTTCTCTGGAGTGACGAATCACACATCTCTGTCTGGCAATTTGATGGATGAGTCTGGATTTGGCGGTTGCCAGAAGAACTGTATTTTCCTGACTGCATTGTGCCAAGTGAAAAGTTTGGTGGAGGGGGGATTATGGTGTGGGGTTGTTTTTCAGGGGTTACGCTTGGCCCCTTAGTTCCAGTGAAATGAAATGTTAATGTTTCAGCATACCAAAACATTTTTGGACAATTTCATGCTCCCAACTTTGTGGAAACAGTTTGGGGATGGCCCCTTCCTGTTCCAACATGACTGCACACCAGTGCACAAAGCAAGGTCCATAAAGACCTGGATGAGCAAGTTTGGTGTGGAGGAACTTGACTGGCCAGCACATTGTCCTGACCTCAACACAATAGAACACCTTTGGGATTAATTAGTAGAGACTGCGAGCCAGGCCTTCTCGTCAACATCTGTGCCTGACCTTACAAATGCTCATCTAGATGAATGGCCAAAATTTCCCATACTCCTAAACCTTGTGAACAGCCTTCCCAGAAGAGTTGAAGCTGTTATATCTGCAATAGGTGGGCCAAATCCATATTAAACCCTACGGATTAAGAATGGGATGTAATTAACCTTCATGTGCATGTAAAGGCAGGCATCCCAAAACTGTTGGCAATATACTGTAGTTATTGGCTGGTTGTATAGAACATAACACACGCACACACACACACACCTATGCATCAAATGTTACATTCACAAAAATCTAAAATCCCAGTTTGATTCTGATATAATGAATGATTAAAAGTTAATCAGTTAACAAATCCCAACTATGATAAACAGCTGTATTCATTGATGAACCTGTACTAAAACCAACAGACATTTTCAAAAACTGCATTCAAAGAATCTGTTAAATATGGAGTCTATTCATTCAACCAAGTTTAGTTATCTTCAGATTCCCAGTAATCCATAATGTGTCGATGTTTGTGAGGGAAGGCACCCTGTGGTAATAGTCAAATAGCTGCTGTCCATCTACATGAACCCGAAAGCGACTTTGCTCACAATAAATCTCGATCTGGGGAAAAGATTATGTAAATGTTTCATTACTGTTGTTTATAGACATATTTTAAAAATTGTTAAATGATACAGTACTTCATCAAAGAAACGTATTTTTTTGTTGAATCGAGTTTTCATTTCAGCCCTTATTGGCATAAAGTATTAACAGGAATTGCATAAAAAATGTTCAAATAGTAAATATTAGTAAAAACAAAAGTTATTACGTATTATATAATACTGGTTGAAAAACATTTGTCACTATTAAAATGGGAAGCTCACAATTACATTAAATAGATGGTATTAGTACAGCCAAAACCCTTCTAATCGTCCAGTGAAGAATCTATTGAACACGTTATGTGTAAGTACCTTAAATGGCTGATCCCTAATGAAAGGGAAGAATTGAATGGTTGTTTCAGTGTCACTCCAGGCACCAGACACACAAGCCCGTCTTAGGACTTTGCGGTCCTTGAAACGAACACCAAGTTCCAGTGCCACATCAGAGGGAGCCTGCTTTGATGTGCCACAACCACAAGACAAGCCCATGTAGAACCTATGATTAACAGAAACAAAGATTGTACAGCAACAGGTGGAAATTAATTCCCACATTTCTCCACCATATCCTGTATATTTACTTAAAGTATAATTAATTATTCTATAGCACATTAACTTCCACTAAAATTAATTACAATTCACCATAGCCTACCTGTCAGCCTGAGAATCCACAACACCCATTACCATGATTTTCTTCCCTATCTGCATCCCACCAGTGATGTTGCCTCTGAATGGTACTTTCTACACAGACAAGAATACATTAATCTCTCATACCTTTGTTGCATTTAATGAGACTTTGGAAGAACTATTGCATAATAATGAACAAAACAGCTAGTCATGTGTAGCCTGCTATACCAGAGGCTTATAAAAGACATAGCCCTAGTTGTCACCAAATGTGGAGTCATTAGAAGTATATGGCACCGATAAGATACTGAGATCGGAAATCGGTCCGATACTGACTTAAATAGCTGGATCGGTATCAGTGACAATTAAACAGTTGGTACCAATCTATGGGGTTAATCCATTTACACGCGTAGGTCCACTGTCAAGCATCAGCAATGTCTAACCTACCCAGGCCACACTATCAGCAGCAGGTTTCTTAAATGCAGATTGGTCCTAAAAAAGAGATTGGCTGCAATTTACTTTGCAACTTAACTTGAACCAAACCACTCAATCTAATGCATACATCAATGACAACATTGTAATATTTCCTTATATTCATATATAGCCCATTGTGTTTTACATAGTTAGGAAAGCAATGTTCCAGCCTGATGGTTCCTTACACAAAACATGAGTCCCAGTCTCTTCCTCAGTCACAGTGAGGAATAAAACACTGGAATCGGATCGGTACTCTGTATCGGCCGATACCCAAAGTGCAGACATCTGTATCGGTATTGGGACTGAAAAAATAGGATTGTGCCATCCCTAATTAGAAGCAGTCAAATCAATTGAAATTAGCATGTGAAGTGATATGTATGCAGTGTCTGGGTGGGTGCAGTGTTTCCCGGGGTCTGGTCCCTGGCCCAGGGCTGGTGCGGGTCCTAAGAAACTCTTTGACACAAATAGGCTATTGCCACAGTTGTGACACCAACAAACCAAGTTCACAGCCACAGCACGTGCTGCTTGGGTGGTTAGTTATTCAGATCTTCAATGGTGGTACATTTATATGCCTCCTGTCTGTGTGTCATCTCATTTGGGTTCACCAAGCAAAGCTCATCTTGACAAATGTATTCTTCTTGCTTTTTTTTTTTCATAGCCCGCAGTCGTTAGACTATTACTTACCATTTTGTTATATCCTGTAATTTCAGCCATTTTAACCTGTAGAAAGAAAATCACGCCGCTGTATGGGATCCGTAGGGGGTTTCCTCTCCCTCTATTATTTTTTTTGTTGTATTTGTCCAACGGTCTGGAATGCGTATTGCCTACTCCTGGAATTCAACACGGTTGTCACTAATCGGCCTACTCAGTTTTATGGTATGCAGTCTGTCTTTCTTAGAGGCAGTGAAGTTATAAAAAATATACTCCCGATACATTACCCAATACATCCAATACATTACATCGATATTTTTTATCTATTCTGTCACCCTGTTTTACATATACCTTTCTAAAACTATTTTGAACAATTTTGTGGCTGTCGGTAGTGTATTGCCTACTACTTTGAGCAGTTGATAGACACCATCCCCATAAAACGATTCGGTGGCTATGACCAGGTGAAATATCTGTCGACTTAACAATACCGTACGGCAGCCTAAAAGTAGTCTTTATAGGCTTCCGCATGACAACTCACGTGACCAAAACAGTTCAACATGGCAGACGTCGACACGTCTAAATCTCTGACCGGACTTTTAAACGGAATAGCTCAAAAAGTATATTATAATAATACGGATATCACCGAGGAGCTGCTAAAACATGAACTATATCCCGATCTCACCCAGGAGGAGTTTGACGCCCTGCATGAGAAAATGAAAGGACTTGTAAAGGTAGGCTAAGTACGATAACGGGTTTTAAAGTCGGTACCGTACTGTCATGCTAAATTAGTATTATTTGATTGCAAACGAGCAGAATAAACCTGTTGTGTTTAACCTGGTTGAGGAATTCACAAAGACATGTCTACTGTACTGTACTGTACAATAATTTATTTTCTTTTTACCGTCTTCCTGGGGTAGGCTAGGATAATTGTCAATAATGTATGCTAGGGCTTTTCTTTAAAGCATGGCCATACTGTATAAACAATACATTATGTAAAATTGTGTTACATTTATGTTACATTTCTAATCTGATTTTATATTATTATTTTCGGCAGGTAGGCCTTTGTGTCATTCATTCTTTAGTCAGCAGGGGGCAGCACTAACATAGAGCAATTACGTGCTCTGTCAGATTCTTTGTTGTACATTCAATTTATCACGTTGTTGTTTTACCGTTTAATGTTTTTTAAATAAAACTTTTTTTTAAAACTTGCTCGTATTTAATAGCATATCTACTCGCATAACATTTGAAATGACTCCATTAACATCATTTACACATTTTTCAGAATTTTAGTGTGGGGTTATATTTAGACAAACACATGACCTAATAAATATAAAGTGCTAATCAAGCAAAACACAAATACACAAAGATAGTTTCACTGCCTGTCAGGGTGAGTGTTGGACCCCACCGTGGCTGTAGTCTACTCATGAGACGAGTCATGTTCATATTAAGCTGTGAAACACTCTGTCTCTCAGTCCATGGCCACAGCAGACATGGACCACGGGCAGCTGGAGGCTTACCTCACCGCCCAGACCAGGAAGCAGGGCTCAGCGGGCGTGAGCGTAGAACAGGCCGCAGCCCTCTCCCGCTTCTGGAAGAGCCAGAGGGTGCGCGTGAAGGAGAGCCTTGTGACACAGAGCCGCTGTGAGCCGGAGCTCAAAAAGCTGTCCTGGAGGATGGACCTACAGACCTCGGGAAGCCAGGCAGAAGCATTCCACAGTGGCCCCGTGGCACTGCTGGAGCTCCAGCTGGGCAGGCCTGAACAGGTGAGGCCTTGACTTGTACTGTCTCTGGACATTCCTTTCCTTTATTTAACCATGGGAGCTGTTGAGGCAAATAACTTGTTACAACATAGCAGTCATCTTTACAGAAATAGAGTTGAGGAAAAAGAAGTGAGAGACATGGATTTAAACTACCATGGTTATAATTTATACATTTCAGGAATTACGCTATACCATAGCATTAAATTGCCATAACCCAGTAGTATTATATGCATTACGTAACACTGTAATGCATATAATAATGTATTGATGTAATAATTTATTATTCACACATGAGAGGCAAAAACCTATATGGGAATTCAACATATTCAGCTTGTAATTTTCCCTATGGATGCTAGAGTCCCTTTAATGTACTGCATACCTGGGAAGACCCTACTAGCACACAAGCTCCAGGGAGCATTTTGAGAAAAGGCCCCATCCATCTAGTCACTTTAATCAGCAGTGCAACCCAGCCCACTGCCATGATCATGCCACAGCTCCCAGTGTCTTTTTCTGCCCAGCTCAGGCCATCCTGCGGTCACCACTACTGGCTCTCCATTCTCTCCATTGTCCCATGTGGCTTTGACTCATAGGCAGTACTATTAAATGTTTATTACCTTATAGTGTAGACAAGTGTGAGCTGCAAGGATCCCCTTACATACCAAGTGTGGCTGAAACAGTACAGCCAATGTGTGAAAGATAAATGTGGAAAGGACTGTGTAATTTGTTATTTATTTTCTTATAGGTGTGCATCATCTGTGTAGTTAGGCAGCAGGTTATTGCATGTGTTTTGTGCTATGCTTAGACGCATAGCACATCCTCCAGCAGTCTACATGTCCCAGCTTCCTGTTCTCATCTCCCTCAGGTGTTATGATCATCTGAGATGTAGGTCAGCAGACTAGAGCGGAACACCTGTGGTATTCACTGGTGTTCTACTAGTATTGCTCAGTGTTAATAATAGCCCAGTGTAGCTTAGGGAATCAGAAGTGGGCCAGGCTAGTCAACTTGACTTGCAATGCCCTTGATGACTACTGAAGTAAAACAGGTGTGGGTGAAATGTGATATCCTAAAATGAAATGAATGGACTCACTTGAACACATGAGATGACCTTAGCCAATTGGACAGTAAATATTGGAGGTCTCCATAGGAATAACAAGGTTCCAGATTCATTCAGCAACTCTATTTTCAGCAAAATATTTAAAAATATTCATAAATCTTAATTCTCACTATTGTTGAAAACAATGAAAGGACAAGGACAGATGGGATGATCTTACGTCATTTCCAAGCATTGTGAGTGAATCATTTATTTTTTAGTAGCACGTAACAAAGACTGTCCGTGCCATTGCCACACATGGAGCCATGCAGCTTAGGCTCAGCCAAGTTTGTATTCCAACCTAATGGAAACATAACAGTATGTTTTGTTAAGGGTTGCTTGATTTCTTTTGTTTTTTCTTCCCCTGGGACTAATTATTTGATCTGATTTAGACATAGTTCTTTTGATATGCAATTTGCTGCACATTTTCTACATTACCCACCTTGAAAGTTAAACTTACATTTCTAATGTGAAACTATACTTTTGTCATGAAACCCCTATTGAATGCTTACTGTAAGGACATTTTTATACAGCCTACCAAAAAGTCTAAAATGCAAACACAGTTTTCTCCTATTATTGTCCATCTAGTTAACATCAGATACAGCTCATCAACCTATTACAACTAGTCAAAACAAGTGTCGGTCAACATACAGTATCTGTAAGACATTAATGCTTTAAACTGGGATGTTATTCCTCTGAGCCTTTCATAGTATGTTTCAGGGTCAAACTGTAAATGTTACCTATAAAATGTCCTTCCTTTGCTACCTAACATACAGCACAGTCCTTCCTACTTCTTGCAGGAGTCTGACTTTGTGTGTTTGGAGCTTAATGAAGCGTCCATCAACCAGGTCCTAAAGAAAATGGCGGACATCCAGCAGAGCATTGACAGCTTCGTACACCACAGCTAGTGTGCTTCAAAAACAATGGGATGTTAAACGGACAGACATGTTACTGTCTGTGTTGGTGACGCCATGATTGACGGTGCTTCCTCTGGTTGTAAGCCAGAACCATTCACAAAGACTTTAAACCCTACATCAACCCCCAGCTTCTATAAATCCAGTGTGATGTGTGTCTGTTGTCTGTAAACACAATGCCTTTGCTTCATGTGTAGGATGCTATTGAAGCCTCTTTCCATCCACACCGGTGGTTTGAGTCAATGTGCCTGTTAGACCTCTCCTTGTAGACCCCACTTGAGTTACAACCCCACTACTGTATTATTGATTCTTCATTTTTAGAAATAGGCTACAGTTTGGAGACCAAATATGGTCCCTGAACAACTTTAACCGATGGTCTTATCAGTTAACTCTTTCTGTAATTTTATTTACTAAGATATTGAGTGATTTGCTTGTAAATATCCTATTCTGATACTAAGCCTTATAATTATGTGTCATCAAGATATGAGAAAGTTGTTTTGTTATTCATGAATTCTAATATCAGGCTACATTACACACATTTGTCATTTACAAGTTTCTCATTTATTCGTGAGTCAAATAACTTATTGGAATAAAAGACAGACTGTTTAATTTTTTGAACTATCAAGAGTGCTGAAGATGTTTGCTAAATGCACCACTTGCTTGGCATCATTGCTTTGGTCAGGATATTATAACCATCATTTGCTAGGATGTGATAAGCAGTCATGGGTGAATATTTTGAAAGTTTTCCACCCAGCAATATGTATGCCTCTGTATAGGGAACCGTTAGTAAGTCCTTCAAACATCTATGTATTAGTGCAATTTATCTAAAATAGGCTATTGCTATTGCGCCCAGAATAGCCGATTGAGCTTTATAGGCTATATTCCCGTACTGGTTTATTTAGATGTATGTAGCCGGCTAATGTGCATGGGGACGTATTTATGTTTTCCCTTTATCTGAAGGAAAATGTAGGCAACAGTCAAATGAACAATATTGACGTAATGCTACAGGCGGAGCGATGACGCTCCTCGTGCAGGCGCAATAATATAACAGTTATTTTCTCCGTTGGTGCTCCGGCAGTGTGACAGAGAGTTTTCTCAAGCGGCATAAAAATGCGCACTTATTTTTGTTAAATGAACGTAATCTGACCGCAGTTCTGTCTGTTCGAAAAAGTTAACACTGGCTGGCTTCAGATGACTTGGATCACGCCCCAGGTAGGCAGGAAACGCCACTGGGTGTTACGCACGGCTACAGTTTATCTTAACGTTTCTTGTAAGTAAATAATCATAGGCATAATTCTGCCCAAATAGCCTGTGCATTTTACAGTCTAGAAGTTTGTTTGCTACAGTATGTTAAATCCTTATATTTGTAAACTAGACATGGCTTATAGGCCTGCGCCTGCATACAATACATTTTTAAATTATCCTTTGGCCTAATTTATAGTATGTATGCCTAGTATTTTACCTGCTATGTAGCCAATATTTCAAGTAATCAATCACATTTGAGTTATTTAGTCTTTATTGTGGGAAAATAACCATAAATTCACTTTTGCATAAAGTGATCACTTTTAATCGGACAATCACTTTCAGGCACCGACACCTGTCGGCTTCTAAAACGCGATGCTCTTCCAAGGTCCACACCTTGATGATAGATTAGTTTGATCCGTTGTAGCAAGTTATAGCCTAGAAAAATAATTTGAATTTGAATTTTTGAACTTGAATTAATATAACCAGAAGCCGTGCATACAGTAGGTTAGTTCCCGATGCACAAACGCGATCACGCCAACTCCACATCCATAGGGCTAGGCTACTAATCCATTTATTTAGGCTACGACGTCTCTTCAAAGTCTGGATGTTTATGATAGAGTGGTTTAGGGAACAGCTCACACATGTACGACCTTATTCAGAGAGTAAAATAGCCATTTGCGAATTTCCTCTCGCAAATAGGTTACAATTTTAATTTTCGAAACATTACTGTTCCCCAGCTCAAATTGCCTATAACATGAAGCCTATACCTACCTTGCATGTGAGTTAGCCTATATGGTCTTCTAATTAAATTTTAGCCTTATTGTCTAATTCTAGGGTGCTATGGATCTTTAGGCTATAGGATATTTAGCAATTGTATGATCCTGTACAACAATATGCACATGAAGTTAAGTCAATGATTCAACGAATACATGTTTCTGCACAATAAGCATAAATCATTATGTCTTGTGCATACGCCTAACTATGTGCTTTACAACTGAAGATGTTTTGTCAAATAACGTGTGTTTCTGAACCATTTCATTTTGTCGGTGTTGAACGTAGTCCAGTTAGTTATTTTACACGTATACGTGTAAAATAACTAACTGGACTATAGTCCAGTTAGTTATTTTAACAAGTAAGTTAATGAGAAATTACTGGCCCATGCAGGATCTATGAAGAAACCCCTGCTTAAATTTCCTTAAATAAGTGCATTGCATGATTTATTTAAATATGTGTCTAAATAGCATAGGTATAGGCTATGCTGTTTAGACACCTATTTGAATAAACCCTGCAGTTATGTAATGTATATCTTCTCTCAATACTTATTGGTTTATAAAAATAGCCTATAATATAAATGTGTATTCCACTCTTATCAGTGTAATAAATTTATTGCACTGAACACTGACCTTAGGACTGTGGCTTATTGTCACTAGAGTTACCATATCATACCTGAACAGATGTAGAAACAATGTTAAAAGCTGATCCAGTTCAAACAGTAACATTCCACAGGAGAGCAGAGGGGCAACCCCTCTTATCCCTCAGCCCAGTTTAGTTTGGTCAGTGTTACATTACCAGCTAATGCCAAGATTCCTTAAGCAAGTCTAAGCATATAATAATGTTCCTTAATAGTAATCTTGCTTTGGATAAAAGTATCAGATGCCTACAAATTATTATATTGGCCAGAGTACACACATTGTCAAATATACAATTCACTAATAACTGATTCATTTTGAATGTTCAGGTCAGTGGAAGGTCACACCCTTCTCGTGATTTGTGAGTTTTTCTTGACTCAGATACATCAACAAGGTTAGATTATCACAATGAAGATAAATGTCCAAAATGTGGACACCGAGCAGGTCCAGAGAGTCAAATGTTATATTTGACAGATGTATGCTGAACATTTATTTTGGATGAGAATCAAGGAAAGAGCGCAATGTAGAGTCCAAATATTTAATTAATAAAGTTAGCCTTATATTGTGCATTTCAACTACTATTCCACACTACTGGATAATAGGCTCAGTTACCTGGCAATACTGTATAGCAGCAGCATGACATACTGTATGCTATAGGCCAGACAGTCATAGGCTACAGTAGGTTATCTTGAGAATAAACATGGGACTCCCATGTCTGTGTCCCTAACTGAGTCTCTAGCCAGCTTCACTCTGTCTTCTTATAGTCTTTCTAATCAACTTTATATAATTATATAATTTAACAGTGCATTTATGAATACAATCCCTGACACAAGTATATGTCTCTTGAAAATGGTATACATGTTGCTGGCTTGCTTACCTTGTATTGCATTCTAATGATCCTAGTATGTCTTCACTATTTAATGGGGAAAAAACAGTTGAGCATGCAGACTAAGGGCTTTTCACTGTATGTATACAACACTAGTTTCTTGTAAATCAGTATCATGTGAATGGTGGAATTGGAATCGTGATGGCTGCCTGTCATTGTTTAAGCAACAAGCAAGTAGGGATTAAGGGATGTATGAAAGAATGTGCACAGGCCTATTTCATGAAAAATGCAGCCAGTCTTAATTAGGAACTGACCTGCCTCAACAAAATATGTTTCTAAAAGCCGCGTTCTCGTGGCTTTGTCAGTGACCCATGAATGTAGCCTGCTGTTTCATACATGCGGCCTCTCTGCTCTGCAGGTTCCACCAGGAGTAAAGATGCATATGGGTCGCAGGAGAGCCAGGGTGCTCGGCTTGATCATGACTCTGAACATGATCATCTGCTTGGTGGTGGTCTCGTGGAACCTGGGCCAACACAAAAGTGGACGTAGGAACATTAAGATTCCGTCCAAGAGGTTCTGGTGCCGACAGGCACCGAGTGAGTCCTTCTGGAACAGAGAGCAGCAGCGACTAGACTTCATACATAACCCCATCTTCAAGTCAGCGCTCTCCAACAACTCCCTCATCAGCCTGCCCGAATGGCTGAACGACACACGGCCCATGAATGTCTGTGAGCCGGACCAAAGCGTCCCCACGCAAGTGTCGGATTATAACATCCTTCCGCAGCGCTTCCAGGACTTCCTGTTGCACATGCGTTGCCGGAGCTACCCAATGCGGCTCAATCAGCGCCATGTGTGTGACAGGAATCCTTACATCTTGTTGGCCATTAAGTCAATGACTCCCCACTTTGACAGAAGGCAGGCCATTCGTCAGTCATGGGGACGGGCGGGTATCTTGGCCAATCGGGAGGTGGCGACAGTGTTCTTGCTGGGCAACACCACATCGGTGGACCACTTCCCAGACCTGTCTGAGATGGTGACGCACGAGGCGGGCCTTCACAGAGACATCCTCCAGTGGGACTACAGAGACACCTTCTTTAACCTCACACTCAAAGAAGTGCTATTCCTGGAGTGGTTCACTCACCATTGCCCCAAAGCCCAGTACATCCTTAAGGGTGACGACGATGTCTTTGTCAATATGATGCAAGTCGTCCAGTTCCTAGATGGTTTGCCCCCAGTCAGGGCCAGGGATCTGTTTGTGGGTGATGTCATCGACAACGCCGGACCCCACCGAGAAACTAAAGTCAAGTACTTTATTCCAGAGAGCGTGTTTGTTGGGGTGTACCCTCCCTATGCGGGAGGGGGTGGGTATCTATACTCTGGGGATCTGGCTCTCCGTCTTCACAACATATCTCAGCAGGTCGCTCTGTACCCTATTGATGATGTTTATACTGGCATGTGTCTGAAAAAACTAGGCCTGGCACCAAACAAGCACAAGGGCTTCAGGACATTTGACATTGAGGAGAAGTATAGGGACAAGCCATGCATCTACAAGAACTTAATGCTGGTCCACAGTAGGACACCACAGGAAATTATCGCAATCTGGTCCTGGGTGGTAGATTCAGCCCAGCCGTGCCAGTGAGGTAATAGTTTGTGAGTGAACTACATTTGTGTGGCTGTGAAATTAAGTCCTGTCAGTCAGCAGACCTTTTGTACTGTGAATTGCCCGCATCACTTGGAATGGCACTTCTTAGTTCTTGCAATTTAATGTAAGTATATTTAAAAGAGAGACTATGTAAAGGGGATTCCATATACCAACAATGAATGTAATTACATTCCAGTATTTAGCTTAGACATCGAAAGGTCAAAAGAGGATTCATTTCAACTTTAACTAAGTAATGTTATGTGTGCTTTAAGTGAGAGTAGTACACCTTTTGTATGGGTGTGCATCTGTGAATGTATGTGTTTGAAGAGCTTATGGATATGCAGAACATTTTCTGTGGATAAACAAAACAAAGCTCAATAAACTGTGAAGGTTAATAGATTACAGTAGTTTCCATCGCCTGGAGATTCAGTTGTTCTGTCCTAATTATTAGCATCACATTTATTTTGTTGAATGTTGAATGAGGACTGCAGGCTATCTGTTGCTAGTGGAAGTAAGTAGAGGCATAGATTTACTTAAACGTAAAATGTGTTTGAGCAGATGGAGATATGATACATTTCTTTCAGCTTCAGTATTCCATTACCTCTTATTATTGAACCACTTGAACAATTTCCACTATACTTTACAATTATATAATTAAATGTGTGTGTGTGTGACTTGTTTCTGTAATTATTTGGTCTGCCAATTAAATGCTATTAATTGAAATACGAAGGTGTGGTCCTCCAGGATATTGTAAATTTAAGATTAAAACACACTGAGTAGTAGCACATTAAAGATTATTAAAAACAAATATATTGTAAAGTTGCATTTGGCGATTAATTGTTACATAATGTCTACTGGTCACCCAAAATCCGTAAATATGGACTCTATAATGTGCAACAGCGACACCTGCTGTTCATATTTATACCAAAGTCAATCAGCTAAATAATGTATTTCACCTGCTCATTGCGCTCTTCTCTCGTATAAGAAAACCGTACTCCACCGAGGGAAAGCTGTACGTTTGCTTTACATTAACTTGATGTTTTGAAATATTAGAACATATAAAAAGTGAACGTGAATTTAAAATGCCACGGAATAACCAACTGTTGAAAACTGTACTTATATTTTTACTGGTATTTGCGGAATACTGCGACTCACAGGTAAGGAAATGCTAAGATTCACGTTAAGTTTACACTTTTGTTGAACTGGCTGTAGTTCTGAGGGGCGTGTTGCTCTCTTAGATGAACGGAAATAAAGACAACATGGACCAAGGTAAGATCAAACTTTTTTTCTTTGGTTTTTATGTCAAACATAATAGGTTTATAAAAAAATGAATAATAGGAGTTCATAACCACTTAAGATACCTCCTGAGAAGCCTACTGCGGTCATTTAAAAACATGTTTAAATTAAAGGCTATATATATCTTTCAGATTATAGATAATTTGATTGTTAGGCTTAATAGGCTCACATCTTGTTTTCTGTCTGGGAAAACAGGCTCTCAGACAATTTTTATATTATAATTATATAAAGCAAACCACACTAAATCAGGAAGGTTTTACCAAGCCAACATGTCTGTGAGGCCCTAGGCAATAGTTTAGCCTGGCCGGTTCAGTTCAATATTTCTCCCCCTAGAGTTACTGAGTGACAGGCTGAGGACCACTGTGATATGTCAATTACCATGTTTTCTTAGAGAGACGCAGGAACGATGTCGGCAGTGCCTTTTTCGCACTGCAGAGCTGCCACCAGGTAATGCACAGTGACGCCGGTGAGTTCTTCTCTCCCGAGTACCTGTGCTCCAACCCTCCGCTCTGGTGCAACTGGACCATTCACGTGTCTCCCGGCAAGCGGGTCCATCTCTCCCTGGAGGACATGACCCCGGCAGACACCTGCCACCTCAAACAGGACCAGATCCACGTTGATGAGCCCGCAGGCTATTACGGCGGTCACAAGGTCCTGCAGAAGTGCTGGCACGAAGCTAGGTACACCTCCGCGTCCAACATCCTCTATGTAGTGCTGCTCATAGGGGGCTACCCCGATGCTCCATATAGGGGCTTCTATGGGCGTTACCAGGCGTTCGGCCCACCAGTGGCCTACAGCCCTGTACACGATGATGTCCCAGAGCAGAAGGGAGCCCTGCTGGGGGAACCCACGTCACTGGAGGAGCATGTTGCTGGGGGGAGCGACGCACACTTGACCCCCGCTGTGGACAGGGAGGCAATGGGAAGGCGCGTTCGGCCCCCGCCAGCACATGACGATGGCCACGTTTCTGATGATTACGAGCAGCCCTCAGACACATCCGTGGAGCTGCCGTGGGACGAGGACATGTACCGGGCTGTTCCGGAAGAAGAGGGCCATCAGACCCGTCCCATTAAGACTGACCTCTACAACACGTCCCATTTCCCTGCGTATTCCGCAGAGTGGAATTTCCGCTCTGGTCGTGAGGCTTCACAAGCCCAGACAGAAGCACCCCCTTCACCCAGCCCGACATCAGTTCCACAGGAGCGCCTAGCTTCTCATGTTGCCTCAACAGCGCCCCCTCCTGTAGAGAGCACAGCACCATCTGGAGACACTGTGGCGGTATTGCACAAGTCTTCAGGCCCACATGTGCCTGGTGTTGTTTCTGATGCAGAGGATGCACCCTCCCACCCCAGAGTAGTGGAACCAATGCCTTACCACACAGAGAACGGTAGGTCGATATAACCTTCTGTGCAGACTTTAATATTCTCATACCTCTCAATTTATGACCTAATATGGCCATAAACTAGTGACGTTGTAGATGTCGCTCTTGATTTAAATGAATGGGTTGTTATGAAATGAATGTGTCATTGGAAGCCTAACAGTGACCCATGCATTTGAATCAGGTGTGTTGGAGCAGGGAGACATCTACAACACACCAGACAGTGACTCTACAATAAATAGAATACCCTGCTGTAGCCTGTAATTGTGTTATGGTTGTTTGATTATCTCTGGCTTCCTAGGACATATGAGAAATCATACAGAATTTCCCCATCTACCTGGTGGTGAGTGTGTTCTAGTAGTCTGCAGTATTCTAGTGTGCCCTGTGTTCAGCCTTTTGTTCCATTACAGTGCCTGCGATTTCCAATATTTAGATCACCTGTTTGAAATCGCTGTGGAGTTGAACTTTTCACAGAATCCAGAAGGCCAATGGGAAGATGTGGCGAGGTCATTGCTGGTGTCCTTAAAGGCCTTGGTATGCCACTACGACTTAGTACTGATTACTGATGTGTTGGGCAGCACTTCAGCGTTGGAAGTGATCTTTAACCACAGAATACACACAGTGCAGAAACGTGTGTACTTTAATATTTTACAAGGCTCACTAATGCTTCTATTCACTTGATTAGATCATTGAGCAGTTGGAGCCTCTTCATATGCCAAAATCACTATCCTCCAAACGAATAAAAAGGTATGCTTATGAAAATACTGCCACTACAGTGACTAATGGCATGCTCTATTAACATGAACAACAGTTTAACGTGCGTGTGTGCGCGTGCGTGTGCGCGTGCGTGTGCGCGTGCGTGTGCGCGTGCGTGTGCGTGTGTGTGTGTGTGTGTGTGTAGGCTAAACACAGGAGTCTTGTACATTCTGTGGCTGCATATTGGCGGGAAGTCTGGGGGTCCCCAGACCCACAGTACCGTCCACTCTGTACTACAAACCATGATAGAAACAGCCATCCTCCGTGGGGATGGCAGCTGGAAGGCAGCCATCGTCTCTGTGTCCACCGCAGGTAGCACACCTAGTATTTATAGCAGACACGATTCAGCCACCTGAGAGAATGAGTGTTAGAACTGCTGCTGTATGCCGCCTCCAATGAACTGTTTCCATGACTAAATTCAAGCTATTTGGCCACACTACTGAACAAGATTGAAATGGTCCCGCAATGCAACTTGACATCACTGACGGCTGCATGTATGCATTGGGTCTATGATGCTGACTGTGTGGGGGGGAGGGGTACATACAGTACTTAAATGTGTTCCCCCAATGCTCCCTGTCTGTCTCCATTAGATGTGAATGAGTGTGGCACCCAGCTGGTGCTGTGTGACATTAACGCGGACTGTGTGAACCGCTATGGGTCCTATTCGTGCCACTGCCTGCCTGGCTTCCAGGACATGTCCCGCCTTGGTTCAGGAGGAACGCTTTGTGTGGATGTGAAGGCCTCGGGTACGTCTCAGCCTCTGTGGAAACGACCCAACCACCCTTCTCTTTATCAGCCACTAGGTGGCAGACTGTGAAGCCATCTGTGTGTAATGAGTGAGCAGGTTCATTGTTTTGCTTGGTGTGCCTTCTCTTCTCCCCCTGCAGATGTCCTAAGATAATGTAAATTGTGATGAACTACTTCACAATGAATGTATGGTTTTACTGATGCAGCGTTTGATTGTTAACTCTTATAGGGCCATGTCATTGTGTGGTTGTCCTCTAACTAACAATGAGTATGGTTTACTACTGCAGCGTTTGATTAACTCTTATAGGGCCATGTCATTGTGTGGTTGTCCCCTCCAGGCTGTAGATCTGGACCATCGGCTGAACTTATCAAAGGTGTCTACGTGGTGTTCTTCCTGCTCAGCTCACTGATCCTGGTGCTGCTTGTCACGCTGGCTGTAATGTACCGCGTTCACCACCGGGGGGCATTCCTCGTTCGCTGTAACAGTGACAGCCTTGGCAGCGGGCCGCACTTCAAAGACAACGGCTCAGTCAAGGGGGACTCGGTGGTGTGCCCTCCGCCCCCGCCTATACGACGGCCCAAAGAAGGCTGGTCTCACATGAAGGAATGCTGCCCGGCTGTGGACCTGCCTCTACTGCGCTTCAGTCCCGTCAGGCCGCTGGATGGCTACATAGAGCCACAGGAGAGGGGCCAGATGTGATTGTTTCTTTAATTTATAATATTTCTAGTTTGGTTAGCCTATCTTTATCCCATAATGTCCTATAACTGCCAGTGTATAGGATCACACAGCTGCTGTTGTATAATAAACACACTTTATTTCTTTCATGTGATTTCTTTGCTGTTCCTTGAATATAATTGTTATACACCTAATGTTCTAAAGGACACTAGCGCTTGCTTTTGCCCTGTGCCATAGTAATTGAATGTTAAACATGAAATTGCAGCTCTATTTACTATGAAATTATTTCCATACATATTTAGACTGATCAATATACATATGTGCCATTTAGATTTTGTTCGAAGACATTTGGCTACACTGAATAGGAAATGTGGCAGCTGTCAGCATTAGACTTCATATTGTTTAAATGAGACAAACGTATCTTTAGTATCTTCGGAAGTCTGCTTATGTTTATTTGAAAAGGAACATTGTACATTAATTAAACTTTCGCATGGAATGTGGATGTACCCGAGTTAGCCACAGGCTAGTTTTCATCGGCAGTCCCTTTGCCAGATATACTTGGCATCCTAAAAATAAAGTAATACAGTACATAAAAATAATACAATGCAGTGCACTACAGTAGTTAACATTATAGAATACTTAAAATATACATTATGGTAAAAATGTATACAATCTAATAAACAGAATAAATTGTAAAAAGATAAGTGTTGAATTAGAATATTTGCAGGCATTAAAATATATACAGTAAGTATATTACAGGCTGCTAACATATTGGCAAAGAATATAAAGAATATGACAAAAAAGAATAATATAGAGACTGAAACAATTAAAAGTCAGTGGTACATCAGGTACATCTCGTAATCACAAACCTTGTTCAAACAACCATGAACAGGGTTTGTTCCCTTTTTTGGGAAAGTGGGAAACTGTATAATTGTGGTTGATTTAGATTGCGGTCTATCGTTTATTCTTACAATAGAATACTGTTTACAACTTCTGTTTCTGGCACTTTGGAACATGAAAGAAATGTTTTGTGACTTCTGGTATAAATATATAAAGGCATGTCTGACAGACAGCTATGGGTAGAGGCCACAGGTTACTGCTGGGCTAAGTGACAGGGTGGCCTACTCAGTCCAAAACACAGTAATAGGCTTATACAGCTAATCCCACGTGTGCTGTCACATGGAAGTCTGCTGACCTTACTGTTTTGTTGCAGGCCACTTGTTCCTCAGCCCTTTTTAGCTCAAATCTCACATTGTACACCTGTCCTGAGCTACAATGTATTGCAACTGCTCATACCAACCAAACAAACCTGTTGAAGTCAACACGTATCAAGTTAATGAAGATGTATAACTGTACTGGCTTTAAATTTTTAGCCCAAAATATACAGACAGAACTGCATTTCACCTAGTTTTAAACCTGTGAAAGCTATTTGCTTACAAAGATTACAGCTTTACAAGACAGTATGCCGTAGGCCTGGTTGTGGTTTATCCAGGGTTGGGAAGTAAGTGATTACATGTAATCAGTTACATGTAATTAACTACAAAAAGACTAATTAGTCCATTACAGCTACCAGCTAAATTATATATTATTAAATTAGATGATTACTTCTAGGAATACTCTCAAATGTAAAAGGGAAGTATGTAGAAGAAAAATTTATAAAACAATCACCTTTTCACTTATACATCTTTAATTAACGTCAATAAATAATCAAAATGAACTCATACTTTAATTTGATCCCCTAAGCAAAAACAAAATACAACGATTTGGTGCGCCAATGCAGTACATTTCTTTGGACGGCATTTCAAAGAACACTGTTTAGGCGTGAAGTAATCTAAACGTAATAGAAAATATTCATATTATATTATTAAATTGAGGTAATCCAAAAATTACGTTACTGATTATAATTTTAGTCTGGTAACTAGTAACTATACAGATTACATTTAAAAAGTAACCTACCTAACCCTGGGTTTATCCCATATATTTAAACTAAAATGACAATGGTTTTAGAATATGTATTGGTTATACAGTAGTTATTTTTACTCATCTGCTTCTATAATACACATATAGTGGCAAGCACAAGATGTGATCATGCCCAGAATCACAGGGCTGCATGTGCTGGCCTGAGGTCATGCTGCCTAGCCCATGCTGTGGTGTGTGTGGTTGGCAGGTACTGCTCCTTCACATGTCTGACTTCCCTAAACCCATACCGCCTTTTACCCACAATCCCCCTCTCCTGAGTGCTCAGCCTGCCTGTAAGCACTAATGTGGTTACTGTATGCTATTCTAGGCAGGTGTCGCAGCCAATCTGCCATTACCATCCTGTTTAACTGGCATATAATAGCTACAGTACGGTGTAGAAGTTCAAATAAATTTGAGATTTAGAGTAGTTTGCATTACTCTAGTGGTATTTTCACTTTCACTACACTGGCCCACATGCTGTCACATACTGTATGGCAGTTTGGTTTGGATGTGACCACTTCTCACTAGAGAAAATATCAAATTGTCAAGTGAATTGCATAAGTGCATAAGCATTAGGCTTCATTCCTCTTTAGGCCTATTTAAGTTAATTAAAATGGCCTGTAGAGGCCTACTGTTTTTGTTTTTTTGCATGTGTGACCTCAGGAAGACGAGGTGGTGCGAAGGATGTTGTTCTGTCCTAACAAAAACTGAAGAAACTGCTGACCATGCATCTCCCAACCAGGATGAGCTCAGCGATAATCCCATCGGTGTTTATTAACCCGATATGAGTGTTGTGGCAAAATAATATCAGTCGTCTTTGTTTTTCCTTCTCATGGCACATTGTATTGGAATTGCACCCTGCAATTTTATTTTTCTATTAGTGGAGGTGTGTGAAGTGTGATTGGGCTGCAGGCTGCCAGATAGTGGCCGAGGTGCTGCCATGTGGACTGGCCGCGCTGATAAGGGCCGGTCAGCAGATCCTCAACACTACACTAAGTCCTGCCACAGACGGTGCGCTCTGAACCATGATTGCATCTAGATAGGAAAGGCTGCATGACCATGCACCCCGCTGCCCTCAAGCCCCATATAAAGCAAGGACTGGATGCACTGCACGCCTCTTACCTTGTGCTACATCTGAGCCTAACGTTGACGCTATATTCATAGCAGTAATACATTTAGCAACACACTGTCCTAACCAAGCACCAAATGTTTAAGGCTTTAGACTTTAGTTCAACAGGTGCCAGGTTTAAATCCAACACTCTAAAATAATTGTGTGTGAAATGATTCCTTATGCTGTATGAAAAGACTAGTTATAGGAACCAGGAGCAGAGGGATGGGGACGTTAACCTGACACGCCAGATATCTGTGTCTGTTAGCCACATCCATCTGGGGAGCCGTCCATTGAAACTGTTTTAAAAGGGCAGAAACATATTTTCCATTGAGAAACACATTTGCTCTTCTAGCACATTATAATTAAGCTGATGCTATATTGTATCCCCTACAGTATATTAACTTCAGTTGGACCTGCCATTGTTCAAAAAGTTGTTTTCAAGTCGCCTTCATCACACCTAAACCACGCCCATAGCTAACAGTACGACGCTGATTGGCAACACACTAGGTTTACCGGCCTGAAACACAACGATTTCCAAGTCCAACTGAAGCTCTTGAAATCAGATGGATGGTTTCACTAAGCTATAGAGACGCAGGCAGGCAGTAGTAAAATGAATGCTCTACTGTCTGTCAGGTACAGCCAGGCAGGGGTTAAAATCCAGGCAACCTGTGAACCACAGCCAAAAGCACAGGAGGACAAGGCATAGGCAATATCCAGTAGGCAGGCCATAGACACACAAATGCAGGTACGCTTGGCTGGAGTGAAAACAACAACTGGGAGAGGACGAACAGGAAACCCAGGCACATGGAAAGACAGGTGAAAACATTGAGACTAATCAGAGGTAAACAAAAAACTATGACTAAGATAAAGAGACTTTGTGGGATAGAGACAGTATAGGTTATATACAAACGACAGATATCCACTGTTAAATTATAGGCTAATTGAATTGCAATAATATGTGGAGTTCTGTTTTGTCCATGTATTTACTGTGCTCAGAAGTTAACAAACAAATTCCAGCAGCCTTTGGTTGTAATAAGCAATTGCCTTTGGTTGTAATAAGCAATCCATATTTTACCTTGCGGGCTCTTATAACATTAGAATAACCTTTACTTTCCAGTATTTTTTCCACACATACAGTATATCACATTGTAATTCCTATATCCTTATCATATTGTATAAGCTGCCACAGTGTAAAGTCAGCAGTGATGAAAAGTCTAATGCAGACATTTCAATGACACTGTTTCACAGGGACAACATTTTAAGAGTTTTGAGTTTGTTATAGTAAATGTGTGTACTGTAGGTAAATGTCAAACATTTGACAAATTATTGTGCACAACGATTTTATCAGAAAAGTAACACAACTAATCATATTCAAATTAAAGTCAAGGAATAAAGCTGGACTCAAACTGTTTCTAAACATTGAACTTGACTCTACAGAACCAAGACTGCTCCCCGAGGACCAGCAATGGGCAACAAGCCTTCAGTCTTGATGTTTTCTATCTCATTCTTTAGCCTACATGCGGTCACAGTATTGGGTATTGTAGGTGCCTGGCCAGCTGCTCAGCCTGTTCATTCCAGGACTTATGCCCTGGAACACTATGCTGTCAGGTGCAGTTGGGTGACTGGAGCAGAGCCAGTCTGACAGTCATCTCTAAGGCAGCCTTCATTGAGATTCCCTGCTTGAATGCCTGGACAGCCACCTTGTAAACCAGTGATGCTCCTTGTGTTTATCACTGAGGGGAGAGACAATGTATTGAAACAAGCAAGAACAACAGATGCAAGTTTACATTTTGTTCTTTTGATATAACTGGCGTTGTTCATTAAAAAGTGACTTACTTTTCAAACCTAATTGACTATTCAGTACTACACAACAAAAACATAACATAACATAACAAAACAAAAACATAACACGTTCATTTTGGCTCCCAAGACAGCATGTTCTCTCACAAAAGAAAAGCCAAACACATACTGCACATGCACACACATGCACACACATGCACACACATGCACACTTTAATTTGAGTTCATGTGGAATATACTGTACATGTGTCTTTTGGATTGGATTCAATAACATGCTTCAAGTATGTGTCAGGCAGATGTAATGTATATACAGTAAGTTACATTTATGTTGCATAATGTTATACAGCATTGGTAGAGTTGGAACAGTCTGATGATGATGATAATGATAACAGATAAATGATGATAACAGAGTAGCTTACTTGGCATTTTGTAGATTCAACAATCAAGAAGACGACCTATAATATAGAGGTCAGTCATGCTGTACGTGTGCCGTGTTAGAGGGCACATAAACCATCACAGATGATTGGTGAGCCTACAGCGAAACCCCAACAGTGGGCCACATCACCAACCATGGCACCACAGAGGAAATGTTCATGCGTGCGTACATGTGTGTGTGTGTGTGCGTGCGTGCGTGCGTGCGTGCGTGTGTGTGTGTGTGTAAACTCTTGCTTTATTGCTTCAGTGCGGGGGAAATCAAATGACAGCATATCTGTTACAAATTCACTTTTTTAAAATTATTGATACATACATATATATAATGCAAAGTACAATAATGTACAGCATGTGATTGCTGACTCTACTGTTATATGGAAGGAATACATGTTGTTTGTCAGCAGGGGGCAGTACCAACCCTTTACCCAATCTATTTTGTCTTAATCATTCATGAGGATAATAGAAGAAATATGTATAGTCATATCCTTGTAATAAAAAGAAGTGCCTCTTTGTCCTTATCCATTCAACACACTGTCACAACCCAGAGCCTTAATCCTGCAAACTGACGGACAGTTGCATCCTGGGAAAAGAGGCGCATGCCATTGTTTGAGTGAGTCAAATCTGTTAAGCTGGAATTCTTTTGTTAGCATTTGCATATTGGGAAGTATGCCTTTACTGAAGGATCAAATCCTCCTTGTGTGATGTGAGTCATTTTTAGTATCATTTGTGAAGTATATACATGCATTATTAGCGCTGCATAATACCTCCATATAATACGGCAGCATAATCTTGCAGATAAGGATTTTCTAAAGTGTAGCATTACAGCCAGATGAAACACAGCAATTCTAAGTAGACTCAAAGAGGCTCAAATGTCATCACAAATGTCAAGTGCCTCTGCAGTGTCAGGATACAGGGATGCCTTTTTATCATTGTCATCAGCAATATTATTCCATTAAATGTATCTGCTAGCAAGCCTGATTATGGGCCTTTAGCATAGGGCCCAGTAATGACCTCTCATAACCTTTCTTTGGCTTTCCTGAGCTTTGTAAATTCCTAAAATAAATCATGTAATTCAGTTTGTTGGCTATCCTCAAACTATTGTTAGATAGAGGAACCAAGGCACTCATAAGAACACAGCTATTAATTCATAATTTCAACGAATTAATATATATACTTTTTTTTAAAGCTTAGTGAAAGTGTTTGTTTAAGTTGCACAGACAGACATTGTGTTTGCATCATAGCAAATCAACTGCTTCGACAATTCCATACAGTGAGGCTGCAAAAACACCCTATCAAAAATAAGCACAAACAAATACATGTAAGCACACCTTCAAAAGTTGGATTTTTTTTATTTTATTTGAGTTATTTCAAAAATATTTGCAACCTTAAGTTTGTAATTTTGCATTAAAATTAAAAATGTAATAAGATTTGAACTTTAGCAGTGTATCTAAATTGGGCCATATCAGCATACCTATTTTACTTTTTGAAGCACTTTCAAATTATTTCATGCAACGTGGAGAATTTATTTATACAAATTTCCCGAAGATCTGTTTGTTTGCTTTAATTCTAGGCTGCATTAAGAATGACACTTCACAACAGCATCACTCGGTATAGATAATTTACTGCAGATGTCTCCCCGGCTCTCATTCCAAATTGTCTCTTTGTCCTGAAGCATATTTCACCACATTGCACCATCTCTGTTCTCTGGTTGCTTCCACATATGGAGATAAAGACATTCACGCATCTGTTCTGTGTGTTTGCTTTGTTCCTGCCTACTGTGTATCTGGCCGTTGGTTTCTGCTGGTGAGGGACTCATGAAGAGAGAAAACAAGCCCCTTGAGATGAGGAGGAGGAAAACAAGAGGAAAAAGAAACATGGCCCCGCAGTAAGCTGCGATTAGAGCGAAAACAATTGAACTGCAGAGATTATAAGTATGGGAGGAAAGCAAACAAAAGTCTGACAGTGAAGGCCTTCTGTTTGTGGGGGAAAAAGGTTTGGCGAGAACCACTTCGGTCGACTGCCAGTTTATGGATGCCTCTCTTTAGAATTTGTTTAGTTGGAAGTGGTTGATTGTAAAAGACACCATCAGATTTTACTGCTGGAAACGGAAACTGCTCGTGTTGACAGCGCTAGTGTCAATTTGGCAGAGCATTAAAACAGTACTTGCTAGCTGTGAGACAGTAACCCCTACTGTCTCTCTGTTAAGGCTACTGAATACGTGTACAGGACAGACCGCAACATGCATTCACGTAATACATCAATACATAGGTCAGCTGGTTTTTGTAGCTCTGTTGTTAATAAATTCTATATACTATGCTATTGAATCAGTCAATATTGTCAGTTGGCACTCAAACAATAATCAGACAGCAAAATCATATCTACCGTTACCCTTGTGGTTGAAGAGATCAGAGATCATAATCCCCCTCTCTCTGCTCTCTGCCCCTTCACTTCCCCGGAACTCATAGGCTCACATATTCTCTACCCCTCCCCACATACTGTACATGTATATTACATACTTACATACTGTACATATTGTACATACAGTTGTTGTTTTAAACATACAGTGAGCTGAATATGTTATAATGGAAACTAGTAATGTACTTAAATTAAATGTAATTAAACGGTATAGCAGCATACAATGTTTTTCTATGTAAAGATATAGTGGAGTAATGGCATCCTGAACATAACAATCCCTCTGTGTGTGTGTGTGTGTGTGTGTGTGTTGTAATCCGAGCTCCTCTGTTCTTCATCCCCTTTTTTTTCATAGTGTGTGTGTTTGTGTTTGTGTGTGTCCCACAAAACATATGTTGTGGTTTAACTTGCTTGTGTGCTTAGTGTGACATCTATAATGGCATAATATTATTTAGAACCACTTTAAAGTGCAAATAACTAATAATAGCTTTAAAGCTCAAATAACTGAATTATTTTAGCCTTGCACTGTATTTAGAAAAGAATTAAGTCACCGAAGGCTAAAGAGTTGTTGTCCGTTCACAAATGTCAGTTCTGTGAATTTGTGATGGTTTAACATCCAAGATGTATTTCTTCCTCATATTCTTAACATCACGAATAACCAGAAGAACCAGAAGAACCAATCCTATTCTGAAAGGGAGTTTGGCATATATCCTCCCCCTTAACCCTCCCTTAACCTTAACCTTAAACAAGTGCTATAGGCATACACAGAGCATACTATCATCAGGATATAGAAAGTAAAAAGTAATAGTAAGTGAAACGAGTAAGAATCAAATAAAAACAATAAATCACAGTTGGGGAAAGTTTATTTGCATGTCCTGTTACACAGTGCCAAACACAACAGGCGTGGTTGGCTTTACTGAGCAACAATGAGATACCAGCAAATTAAGGCTTGTACTACAGATAATCATGTAAAAGAAAAACATTTACATTATTTAAATAATTAAAGTAACAACATAACTGACCTAATGAATGAAACACAAAAAGTTTATAAACAGACCTCCAAACCAAGACATAAAGGAGAGAATAAACTACTAATAACTCATAAACACTTCAAAGGGCTAAATGGAAACACATATACATATAAATAAACAATATAAATAATGAATATTCTAAACAATATAATCAGAACAGCAAAATCTAAGTTTAATAATTGAGTCAAAGATAACTAGTAGAGTTAAGCCCCTCCCTAGAAGAGTCGGTCTGCTCCAATCAGGAGTATGGGCTGTTTAGCAGGTATATTTCAGCAAGGGCTTATGAAACATCCAAACAGATATATAACTGACAGCATGCTAACTAAAATGTGTGCACTCAAATTAGTAAACGTGTACTTTAAAATAAAGTATGATGCAAAAAATGTGTAATAATGTATGTAAGAAGAAATAAACAAATAATTACTAACACTGGTTTAGGTGTCAGCCAAGGTGTTGGCCGTCAAACTATTCTTGATCCATATCACATCCATGCAATATGAAAATGTAACATCGTTAACAAATGGATAAATGTTATATTTTGCTTGTTCCTCTTGTGTTACAAAGTTTTAATTAATATTCCAATTATTAATGTATCTAGTTGGAGTGCTAGCAAACGAAAGCTACACCTACTGTGTTCTGGTGGCATTATCAGCTGTATCCACCTAAATACACTAACATTTATCTTAATTCTAGCGACGTGTTTCCATGATTTCACATGGTTATTTATGTGTCGCTACCAGAGGATTCTTCAGTCATTTTCTGCTATCGGGTAGCTATCACAATGTTTAAAATCTGTCCAGCGAACCCTTGAAGCCTTGGGGCGTAATGATACTCTGTGAGTGACAAGTCCCTCAGAAGAGCTCTGTGTTTTCTGACCCCCCCCCCCTCTATCTCACAAGCCTGCCTCCCTCCTCTCTCCCAGGCTCTCCTCCTTGCCCTGCTCCTCCTGGTGTGCGTGGAGATGACGCCGGCTGTGAGCCATCAGCTCTTCCATTTGGAGAATCCCAGATGACCTTTGCATGACTAAAGTCAAAGAGGATTAAGGCAGAAGAGACCTTCACAATGGTCTGCAGCCTGGCTGGAACGTGGATGGCGTGTTGATGCCCGAGGGCCTGACCAGCAGGGCAAAGCGCTATGGGGAGTATACTGCGGTTATGATATATATTCAATGAATGCTCCAGCCGTCCATTTGGGTGATCACATCACCATGTCATGTCCTTGTCTGAGTTATTTGCTACCCCTATCTAATCCATATGGTACACAGTGTAGCAACATGGACATGTTTGCTCAAGTAAATCTCTGCATAATACTGGGATTATAGCTATTCAGTGTAGCTGCTGTTCTTTAATGCTCACATAAGGCCAGATGAAGGCTGTGGTAGCAGTTCATCTTCATTACATCCTACCTCCATTCAACTTCCATTGGCTTCCTTTGTATCTCATCTCACTTTGCAATGTGTCTTAATTGAATGAGACACATTTGACCAAGATGAAAACAGGTGCTTTTGGTTAATTACATATACAGTGACTAAATGCATGGACATATGGACATGCAGGTATTTATATTGTACGTATAGCACCTTTACAGGATCATTGTAATGCACTTTACAATAAAAAATACAGCACAAGCACCTGTAGCATTAACAAAACACGCATGCCCACACACACACACACGCACACACACGCACACACACACACACACACACACACACACACACACACACATACCC
>JAODUE010067277.1:0-16019 GCA_027564755.1 Amblyopsis hoosieri | reverse complement strand
TCTCTCTCTCTCTCTCTCTCTCTCTCTCTCTCTCTCTCTCTCTCTCTCTCTCTCTCTCTCTCTCTCTCTCTCAGGCACAGCATTAATTGGCTTGAGTACAGCTGTGGCTAGCAACGGCAGCAATGAAACATGATTCACAGTCTACCTCATAATGTACATTATGTATACTAATATAAATAATACATTTACATTTTTACATTTAACTTTTTTCTTGTGTGCATGCAAATCTTAGTGTACATTTAAATGAATAATTATAATCATAAAATATATTTAAAAAATTGAATAAACTCACTGCATGTCTTTGGTCTTGTTTTTATTTGACAGTGAATTGTGTTAGAATAAAATGTTTATGTTGAATATGTTAATATTTTCATAATCTTGGACTGTGTAGCATTGTTCTCCTCCTGTGTCCCTACCAAGGTCTATTAATCACCCACTTCCATCCTTATTATATTATTATTATTATATTATGTTTAATATGATGATGAAATATGTGACTAGTAATAATAGTCACACTGATACAGTGGCATGTATCAGCCATACAATAGAACAGGCTACAGGTCTCTAGTAAGGTCAAAATGACAGCTTTAGAAGGAGCCGTAAATTCACATCTGCTTGAATACAACACACTTACCTGAGGACAGCTTGAGATACGGCAGCTAAAGATAAGTGCTTCCCTCCATCCTGAAGGGAAACTCCATAGTGAACATATAGTAGCCAATCAGAGTGACACAACGACCTTGGCCAGCCATCCTGGGGTGATGACAGAGGGTGATAGAGGGAGACTCAAGAGGGCTGATAGTGAGTGCTAAGAGGGGCGATGCAGTAGTCTGTCAGCACCATGGACAGCTCCCCAACACAGTGCATAAGGAACCTGTTAGCTCCCCTGTCTGTCTGTCTGTCTGTCTGTCTGTCTGCCTGTTAGGTCTGTCTGCCATCTTGTCTGTCTGCCTTTCCGTCTGTCTGTCCACCCTGTGCTGCTGCATTGCGGCGATGGTTTGAGAGGCCCGTCCTAACTGCTGGGTGGTTGCTCACACTCAGATCCTCATTGCTGAGCTGACAGCAGCTGCCTCTCAGTCCTGGCTCTTGCAGGAAACACTCACACACACAGTAGTGAAACGAGTGGTGTGTATGTGTGTGTGTACTGTACATGCTCGCGGGCGCACGCGGGCGCTCAAGGGTACTAGGGAAAACACACACACACCCACACACACACACATTTGTACGCACAGAGAATCTCTAGTGCCGTAGCAAGGTAACGGAAAGTCACCTTCATTCCCAAGCTCACCATTGCAGTAAGGAAATAGAGTGAGTCAGTGACTCTGTAACAGGCACATATTAACCTATCACAGGATCACACACGCTTGCACATCCAGACAGATATGCATTTTACCGTACATATCATCGTATTAGTATTTCTCTGTAAGTTGTTAATATCGCACACAAAATTGCCAGCATATGTGTTCCATAGCACTGTTTTTCCTGTATGGCAAACACCACCTATAGTATGTCTATGCTAGCAGTTAGCATGTGATGACACAACAGACTTCTTTAAAGTTTCAGCAGGGTTGCTTTGTTCGAACAACCCCAGACTAGTGTTTATCTAACCTGCTCATGATTGCTCCACTCGAAACAATTCAACCAAAATAAACATTTTTACATTTGAAAACAATGTGAATAGGCAGATGCTTGTTTAGTCTTTATTTGCAGCAGTTGCCTCGTGGCAGCGGGCACAAATTGACTCTCGCGCGTTTGGTTGTATAAATTAAACTAAATAAAATTAAATTAAACGTAATTAACGTAAAACATGGGATTGTGGTGGTTTGCTTTCCTTTTTTTAGAAGTATAACAAGTAGACCATCACAACACTCACACACTCTGTCCTGTTTATTCACAGTGATCTCACCAACACTACTACCGGGGTTGGTAATGTGAAAGCCTCTGGGGGTTCAGCTGTGAGGTTTTGCTAGTGTGAGTGTTGGGAAGCGGGTGAGGGGATTGCCAAGAGAGACAGACTATAATGAAGACATCCTGGCTTGTCTGGTTTTGCTGAATGAGTCATATTAGCACCTCACAGCACAGGACTCTGGTTGTCAAAGGTAGTGTTTGTTTCTCTTATCAGCTTATCTGCTGCCAGGCGGTAATTTCCGGACATGGGCCAGAACACTGAATACGCTATGATGTCCATGATATATTAGCGATGAAAGCGTTCAGGTCTCTGTGACGGACTGTTGTTAACCCACAATATAATAAGACAGAAATGGTTGTGAGGTTTGACCCTAACTGGCCACCATCTGTCCATAAGCACAGTGACACAAGCAGTGTTTTCCTTATCTCTCTCTTTCCCCTTCCTCTCTTTTTCTCTGACTACAATGCGTGCCATCCAATAACACTGACAGATTACTGGAGAGTGGACATCTAATGGCAGTGAATATGGGTGCTTAGCAATGGATTCATATTCATTATTTGTCTCTGTTCCTGTCCTCATTATCTCCTCCCGCCACATTTCATCCTCATTATCTTGCCTTTGTAAATTACTCTGCTTCTTCACCAGCCTGTCCCTCTCTCCCTCCCTCCCGTCTATCCAGGTCTGATTGTCTACCTGGGGATGATGGTCGGGGCGTTCGTGTGGGGGGGCCTGGCGGACCGAATCGGACGGCGACAGACGCTCCTCATCTCCCTCTCTATCAACAGTGTGTTTGCCTTCTTCTCCTCCTTTGTCCAGGGATACAGCTCCTTCCTGTTCTGTCGTCTGGCCTCCGGCGTGGGGTAAGGACACGTTTAGCACATGTGGGATAATTACAATAATTAATAAAACACACACACACACACACACACACACACACACACACACACACACTAGTACAGTTTAAGTAGCTAATGCTAATTGTTCAGTTAATAATTTCTTCAAAATAATCCCCAAACATCTAACAAAACACTGTAATGCAAACACACATAGCTTACAGTAGCGATACGGTGCCCTAGTTTACAGAGTCAAGGTACTGTAATATACCAGAACGTTCCTGCAGCAAAGGTTACTGGTGCTATATGACGGCAAGCCACTTGGTCTACACTACGCCCAGGGTGCCATTAGCTGTAGGTGTGTTTGGCTTATACGTTGTTATGATGGAGAGAGTGCAGAGGCTTATCCATCATGTTATATTATATGACCTGCAGGCAGCCTGCCGGGAGAACATTGTGGGGTCCTGATAAACTACACAGTACAAGGGTGCTCATTTGTTTCTCACACGTCAGCGCTCTCTACTGCGCTAACTGTTCCTTCCTCCCTTGCTCCCACAGTATCGGTGGCTCCATCCCCATTGTGTTCTCCTACTACTCCGAGTTCCTGGCGCAGGAGAAGAGAGGAGAGCACCTGAGCTGGCTGTGCATGTTCTGGATGATGGGTGGCATCTATGCCTCTGCCATGGCCTGGGCCATCATCCCACACTATGGTGAGAAGAGCATCAATATCTAACAGCAGTCTGGTCACCATAAGCAAGTCAACTTCTCTTCCTGGCTAGCCTGTAAACAGAGAATATTTTCATTCATACCTGTTAAGGTCCTTTGGAAAGCCTTACAGGTGTTCATGGGTTAAAGTGAGATGTGTTCTGCACTGGAAAAATTTGTAAAGAAGCAATGGCGTAGCGTGATGATGGGTTTTTGTGTTTGTATGGAAATAGCATTTTATAAATGATATTCAATCTATAAAAGCAATAAAACAAACAATTATTCCATGCACTCGGCTAATTTACGTTGGCTAGTAAGATTCTAAGGAGGATTTGCGGCAGAGACACTATATTTTGTTTGCGTGCTCTTTTTAGATTTCCCATAAGCATTGAGACATCTTATAAACTATATAATAGCTATTACTGCAAATCAATTGTAAAGAGCTGTAAGAAAATGTATACGTTTCCAGAGAAATATTAGCCTCAGTTTAATTCGCCGTGAGAATCAGTCTGGAAAGACTCGGAATCATTTTGAGTGCTAGCCATGTGTGGGCGGCCACAAGAAGTGTTCTTGTTTGGCTGAGAAGCTGGTACTAGTGTGCCATCTAGTGGCAGAAAGTATAGAAAAAAGAAGACTATTCTACAGATTGTAATCAAGGCCAGAAAAAATGACCAGATTATACCGCTCAAAGGAAGAAAAAAAAAAGAAAAACACAATATGAACCGAACCGTTGCTCAAAAACCGAGATATGAACCGAACCGTGGATTTGGTGAACCGTAACATCCCTATTGCTACGCACATGTAAAGAAGTATAAATAAAGAAGTGAATAAAGGAAATGTGCGCCAGGCTACGGCGTAGGCTATGGCATAGGGTACAGCATTGGTTACGCTCTATCTGTAGGATACGGCTTAGATTCGACACAGAAGCATAAATTGCCCTTAACTGTCAAATCAAATTGGGTTCTATATGTCCAGATGGATGAAGCTATGGTCAAAAAGCACGTGTGTATGTGTTTGTATTTAGATTTTGAACATATTTGGTGTTTAGTTAACAATAGTCGCAATGCTTTAATTCCATTTTTGAATATAACCTGACACTGATATAGATATAGAATAGAACATACACATTGAAGTATTCCAACATGGTCAAGGATGGCCAAAGGATTTCTATTTCAAGCTTTCTTCTCAATGCTAACACCGCCTGTATCTCTGTACCTCTGCTTAGGATGGAGCTTTCAGATGGGCTCAGCCTACCAGTTCCACAGTTGGCGAGTGTTTGTGCTGGTGTGTGCCCTTCCATCTGTGGCGGCCATCTCCGCTCTCACCATCATGCCTGAGAGCCCTCGCTTCTACCTAGAGGTCAGCCTGGCAGCCTCTGACAGGCCTGGTTCAATATCACTTTACAAGGCATTTCATACACTGGCATATGCAAACATGTTTCAACGTCTGACACACACATGCAGAGTTAGATATTGTACAGGTTGGTTCATGCATACACATTTTGAATTCATAAATACCCAAACAGCTTCTCAAATGCTGACAGCAGCATTATGCAAAATATGTTTTTCCCCCCCAATACATCCTGAATAGTTTAAACAATCTCCTAAATGTACTTTATACTAGTGTTCTTTAACATATCTTAAGTTAAACTGTATTCTCCCGACAGTAGACTTTAGATTATAAAATGTTTAGTAGAATTTCAATTGGTTGTGTGGAACATACATTGACAACTCAGTTACAGTACAACCACTCCACTAATGCTGCTAAGTGGAACATCCTAGAACATACTGGCTTCATGCTGCATGTTCGTATGAAGATACTGTACCTCATGCAGAGATAGAATATAAACGTCCTATCAGGCTTTCCTTTTGCTTGTTCACTTAACCAATGATTGCCCCTGTGCTGTCGAGTTGGACAGTTCAAATTGTTGGAACAAATCTCTGTACAATACTTTCTACACTCTGAACATTTTTAATGTCCTTAACTGTAAGCACAGCAGAGCTGAAAAGCAGGATATGATGTTGAAAATGTGATCAGTAAAACTCTATCAGGGATTTAAACCTAAATGGTATAAAATGCTAAGACAACTGTTGTACTTTTAATAGCCTTCTGTGTGCGCTGCTGTGATTGTATGTATATATCTTATCTCCTGACTAATATATGAATGAATGAATGAATCTGTAAGAATGGCAAACATGATGAGGCGTGGATGATTCTCAAGCAGGTTCATGACACCAATATGAGGGCCAAAGGCTACCCTGAGAGGGTCTTCAGTGTAAGTCCCTCACCCTTTGCTTTCAGGTTTATCATTGAGATAAGTACAGTACATACGTCGCTTTGGATAAAAGCGTCTGCCAGATGCAGTAAATGTAAATGTCTTTTTGTTGTGTAGATGGAACATGCCTTCTAAGTTAATTCTACTCTCATTGAAGCTACACTGTTAAGTGTAAATGATGTGTGTATTAGCTGTTGCACAGCGTATGTATGTATTATAGTGCATTGAGATGTACTGAATGTTGGTTGTATTGCTCCCAGGTGACAACTATCAAGACAGTAAAACAAATGGATGAATTAGTGGATATGGGCGATGCCACCGCCTGGCACCAGAAGTGGAGGATGAAACTCTCTTCTCTTTTCCACCAGGTGACATTTCCTTTCAACTGTTAAAGCCTCAAATTGGTTAACATACAATACCAATTAACTCTGTCTGTTTAAGCCAGTTAGTATACACTTTAATGCTCTGGTTCAACCTAACCTCAGATTTGTTTTTGGAATTGTCCACGTTGAAAGACTATCTTAGTGTGATTTGGATTGATTTCTTTTGGTAAAGAGCTACTCACTCGTGTTTATGAGTTTGAGTAGAAGGATATCGTCAAATTCAAACACATTAATATCTTTGTTGGATCACCCATTTTATCTTTAGGAAGATAACCATAAAAAATAGCTTCATGATCAACATTAGAATATGTCCACAAGTCCATTATGAGTCCTTACTAGTATCCTCATTAGCCTACTGTGGCAATAGTCCAACATGCATTTAAACATCATCAAAATGAAATACACAGCAAAGAAAAACACGTAACACCTTGAAAGAAGAGGAAATACAAAGGCTCTACATAATGTTGGGACAGTTACAACTGTATTTCAGTCTGTTTTGATCAGGAGCGGGAACTGTCAACAGTGTACTGTGGCAGACTTGGTACCAATCAAGCTTGAGAATGAGTTCCGTAATAATGTGTTGTTTTTTTTACCCAGCACTACAGTCAGTATATGTGTATGTCCTACAGGTATGGAGTAATTTCCTGAGTATCTTCTCACCCGAATATCGCCGCACCACTTACATGTTGATGGCTGTGTGGTTTTCCATGTCATTCAGGTACCAACAGAACATTTACAGTGAAATATAAAGCCAGATGTGCTCATCTTAGATGACACCCATTACGGGAATCCTATTGGCACTCAATCTGAACTGTGCTCTCATTCTATTTTATTAAATTATATTCCTTTTTAGCTAAATAGAATACATTGTCTGGAACATGTATGAATGAATACATTTGAAACAATATTCCCCTAATAGAGTTAATATTGAAGAAATTGCCTTATATATTTAGACAACTGTCTGTTCTGTTATGCAGGTATATATCAGGGATTCCCCTTGTGGTTTACAAACACATCCTCCATTCTCTACATCTCCTCCTACACATTTGTTTTTCCAATATTGAAAGTGGGCCCGGATGTAAATGTGGGGTTCTTCTCTCTCTCTCTCTCTCTCTCTCTCTCTCTCTCTCTCTCTCTCTCTCTGTCACTCTCACTCTCTCACTTCCTCTCTCTCTTTCTCCCTCCCTCTCTCTCTGTCTATCTCTCTCTCCCTCCCTCCCTCTCTCTCCAGCTACTATGGGTTGACAGTGTGGTTCCCAGACATGATCAAGTACCTGCAGAAGCAGGAGTACTCCTCACGCACCAAGGTCTTCATTAAGGAGAAGGTAGAGCACGTCACCTTCAACTTCACCCTGGAGAACCAGGTGCATCGTCAGGGAGCGTACTTCAACGACAAGTGAGTGTCGCCATGGCGAGCGGTGACCTTTTAGCAGGTGTTTCATTAGGCTGTACACACAAGCCAGAGCTTGTGTGAATTATGCTGCGTTCAAATGGGGTCGTGTTTACAGTGTTCACGAGAAGAGTCCATATGAACGCCCCTATCGCTGAAAGCTTCGAGTTCACGAGTTCCCATGTCATAATCACGAGTTCACGAGTTCCAATAAAAACAAGATGGAGCATTGTACATTTCAATGGAAGCAAGAATGGAATGGTCTCTTAAGTGGGCGTGTCACTAACAGCATGTTGCTGTGGAGGCTGACATAAGCAGCGCCTAGACAACTAAATCTACCTTGCATGGCCTGAAACAAAGTACATTTACCCCAAAACAGTTTGCTGCAGATTGATTGTAGGTACTTGGGAATGAATGTTAATGTTAATATTATACTGAATATACTGTATTCAAAATGCCCATGCCCCCAAATGAACACTCCCAGAGAGAAATAATATGTATATTATGGTGACATCTGCAGACCTTCCCATGGACTTGCATGGAACGCTGGGTCGTTCTCATCTGCATAAAGGGTGAAAAGCCACCCCCCTCCATCCAAACATTGAACACGGAAATGCAATCGGTTGAACCCTCTCTGTTATTCCATTGTCTCTGTTGAAGACGTTACATTGAGTCAAAATCCCTTATCCTGTTTCCTCCCCCAGGTTTATGAACCTGAAGATGAAGTCCATGGTGTTTGAGGACTCACAGTTTGAGGAGTGCTATTTCGAGGACATCACGTCTAGCAACACCTTTTTCAAGAACTGCACCTTCATCGCCACCCTCTTCTACAACACAGGTGTGCCACCCACATCCGTGACGCACACACACACACAGTATATCTAAAACCAAACACCAACGTGTTGAAGCAGTTAAAGATTAAAGAAAAGCAGGACAATATGGACGATATCAAATTATGTCAAACGTCATCATAAATGTGGATTAATATTGGCAGCTAATGTCAAATAAAGAGATAATGTGCTCAGTAAAAATGAAAATGGCATTTACCGTACAATATTCTCAGTTTTTATTGTGCTGCTGGGAGTGAATGGATAGCAGCACCAACTGCAGAAGTTTTTCATGCTTCAGTAAATGACTCAATTGCCTGTTCTCTCAGCAGTAAACTCAGCTCTGTGACAAATGTAGCATCAGCAATGGAGCAACGTTTCCTAGCAACCCAGTTCCGATCTTCTATTTTTTCCCATCCATATACTGTACACAGTGACTGTAGATTTATTCAAACTACTCTTTTATTTTCGTGTGTGTGTGTGTGTGTGTTCGCTCTCACACACACGCACACACACACGCAACAGCATGTTTTCATGTACAGTAGCTATATAAATCAAGCCTTTGTTAGCTGTTTACAGTCTCGTTGCCATTCATCCATTCACTTAGCTAATATTTATGTGGGAGTTTAATAAAGATGCTAATATACTGTTTCAACCGAGGTTGCTCTTGTCATAGTGCACATACAGTATGTAAGCTGAGACAGGGGCAGGTGTGATTATAGTATTTTGGCCTATATGCTTGTTTGAACAGTGAAGAATTGTGTATGGCATTCACCTTTAGCAGTTTGTAATACGAATCAATAGATTAATCCTAGAGAATCAAATTAACACTCTATTACGCTCATTGCTATCAACTACTGTACTATTCTCTCTGTCTAGACAACAGCCAGAGGCAATCTCTCCACTCAAGGAAAAGTCTCTTACTCTTGTCTAATCAAGACGTTTCACTCTCTTCTCTATTTCTTCTATCTTTCTGTTCTCTCTCTCTCTCTCTCTCTCTCTCTCTCTCTCTCTCTCACTCTCTCTTTTTTTTTTTACTGTCGATCTCTCCCCTCTCTCCCCTCCCCAGATCTGTTCAAGTACAGGCTGGTCAACAGCCGGCTCATCAACAGCACCTTCCTGCACAACAAGGAGGGCTGCCTGCTCACTGACATCAGCGATGACAACAACGCCTACATGGTCTACTTTGTCAGCTTCCTTGGCACCCTGGCCGTCCTGCCCGGGAATATCGTCTCGGCGCTGCTCATGGACAAGATCGGACGTCTGAGGATGCTGGGTACTTTGAAAAGGGGCTCAAATATTTTTTAGGATAAAAGGAAAAAAAAAAATTACATCATGCAATTTGCACTTAGAACTGGAAATAGATACTGTAGGCTAGTTTTTAAACCGTGTAACCACTGGGACAATATCACGTTGAAACGTTCCGGCACTTTCCCGTAACCGATTAGTTTAGTTGTGAATGCATGAAACTGTATATTCTATGTATTTTACACACATTACATTATGAAAACATACACTCAACAGTTGCCTTCATTCAACCAACAGACACAACATTAATTTAATTTGGCTAATTAGTTATTCTCTGGGGCTGCTTATGGTCTGAAAGATTTGAATAAAACTACAAAGGGCTGTAAAACACAACAGTATATCTGGCAAGAAAAAGGCAGTCAAACAGGAGAAAACCGAGATGTTTTTTATTTTCCTAAAATACTTTAGTAATTTACATTTTTGGTAAAGGTCACTTTGTATTATTTCCGGTTGTTTTTCTCTTATTTCCCCCTATCCCTTTCCCCAGCCGGCTCCAGTGTGATCTCTTGCGTCAGCTGCTTCTTCCTGTCGTTTGGCAACAGCGAGTCGGCCATGATCGCTCTGCTGTGCCTGTTCGGGGGCATCAGCATCGCCTCCTGGAATGCCCTGGACGTGCTGACGGTGGAGCTGTACCCCTCAGACAAGAGGTAGATATCTTAGACGTGCGCCGAAGCTGAAGAGGGTCCGGTAGAGCTACGTAGGACAGGAGGCAGGCGGAGACTATGGCATCAGCCGGTGATGTCACATGTGGTGCTATGTGACGATTGGCTGGATTAGGGGGACTGGATAAAATGGTTGTATGACATCATCATCTCATGTGATGCCTCTCTATTGCCACCCCATGGTTAACATGTGTCTCCTGTAGCTGGGTTGAGTGACTTGCATATTTGGTGCGTTTACGTAATGTTTTTCATTTCAGCGAGAGATATAAACATAGCTGTTTAACTAAGCAAACGTTTATGTAATAAGGGATGCTCGAATACACAAAACATATTACACATTTAAGGCTTTTTATGATTTATTTTGCAGGATGTACTGCACTGTAGCCCTATCATGTGGCCAAATAGAGCTTATACAAAGTACAAGATGCCCTAATTCAGAGGAATAGAAAGTCCACAGTCTGACAACTCGCACTGGAATCCAGAATTGACATGGAAAGACCCACATTATAGGACAGTACACACACCAAACAACACAGAAAACTAGTCTGTTGTTTTCTTACCCTGCTCTTCTCTCTCTCTACAGAACTACAGCCTTTGGGTTCCTCAATGCTCTCTGTAAACTGGCGGCCGTGTTGGGTATCAGCATCTTTACGTCCTTTGTAGGCATCACCAAAGCTGTGCCCATCTTGTTTGCTTCTGGGGCGCTGGCAGCAGGAAGTTTCCTGGCACTCAAACTACCAGAGACTCGGGGCCAGGTGCTGCAATAGTGCGGCGTTTACCACAGGGGGGCAGAAGAGAGCCACACTGTGAACAAGCAGCCCTCCAGAATCAACCTTCAATCCCTTATCCCCATAGAAAAAGGGTCAAGTCAGAGGTACCTGCATAGGCGCTGCCCAGATATGCTATGCTGTAAATATTGTGGATTGTCAGATATTTGGATTTAGTGATTATATAATGCATAGCCTATACAGTACATCTCCATGCTATCGAGATCAGTGGACCTGTGAAGACTCTCTGAGAAGCCCCCAGGTAAGCCTTGAGCAATTTAAACATATGAAGGAGAGGCCTGGTGAAAACTGGTGTGGCTGTAATGTGTGAGGCAAGCTAAATGAGTGTGTTGTTTTGTTTCCCTGCAAAACATCAGTTAATATGAAAGTTATTGGAGGTTAGCTCTCGAAATAAGGACTCAAGGTTAGAGTTTATGGGATCGAGGTACTTGATAATGAGCCATGCTAATAGACTACAGAATTCAACACCATCCATTTGCACCAGTTTACTCTGCAGTATAATTGTCTCCATTTATTTCTCAAGAAGTACCATTTCTATGACATCATTCAAAACAAAAATGTTCTGCCTTGATTTGAATCATTTTTAACTTTAAAATCAACACACCTCACCACCTTGGCTTTTATTTGAACCAAGTGGTTAGGGTTAGATTCATTGTCTGTCTCCTTAGGGCTTGTGTTTGTGAACCGATTAACTGCCATTTGTATCGATAATAGAACATTTATGTTTGAATGTGTTCTTTTCCCTTTAAATCATACCGTAGCTTCCAATCACCTTTAAACAGATTATTCAAATTAATCAACAGATAGATCTCTCATAAAACAAACAATGTCAAAATATTGTGCTGCCTGTTTATTAGCCATAGTCATACTAGGAACGATGCACAATAATTTCTCTTTGCATTTAAAGCACAACCATTGTGTACTGTATGTCTCAAAAACATCCCAGACTTTAGTGAAAATGTTTATGATTCCTCACTTCATTCAAAGTTTTTAAAGTAATACTGTTGTAAGAAATGCCTTTATAGAGTGTTATGCATGTAAGTATGTATGTAAACTAGGAAACTGAGAGTGCAACGTGTAAATTATGTAAACATTTGTGTTTATTTTAGGTTTATTTTAATAAGCCTGACTTTACTTGCTACCCATGAAAATCCTCCCTGCAAAATAGATTTACACTTAGTTATTCTGCAATAGATACAGTAACAGTGATATGAATGTGACACCTCTACCAATTTATTTTTCTGAAAGAGTGTTTCCATGTAGCCAAGCAGGGGTGGTTCCACAACATGGGAAAATAATTATAATACAAATATGGATTATATACACCAAACAAAAAGTAAATAATATACATTTAATAGAAATAGAGAGAATATAGTGTGATGCTTACAGAATTCTGTTTTCTTTGTAAATTGAATGTAAATGCTCCTTAATTTGTGAAATATTTAACTTTTTCAATAATTGTGCTCTTTTGCACCAGTCATAGTCCATTCAAAATAATTCCCTTGCAGTACAAAGATGTAAAACAAGATGTTTTATCATTACAAGGAAGATAATACTATAATATACATATAACATTTACATAAATTAGAAGACAGGCTTTGCCTTACATATTATTGTTTTTATTTTAACCTAATTATTTTATTGTAGCATACTATTTGTGGTATACACACTGCCAAGGGCTTCACCAATAACAACAAATAGGTTTTGGGATCTGAATAACCTTACAATTAGCCAGGACATACAGTATATAATTATGTTCACAATTATATGGAAGTTAAAAATGAAAGTAAATCTACATCAATTGAAAACAATATGTCACAGGTTTAAGAAACAAGTGTTTTTCTGTAAACTGCCATTTTGTAGGATAGCAGCCATATAGACTCAAGACAGTCATGAATAGACAAGCCCCCCCTGCATAATGTACACTGTTGTACATGCACATACCTTGAATACCTTCTGTTCATTAAGAAACATGCAGCAATGTGCCAGAGATGTGAATATTTAATATATTTAATATTTGAGCACAAAGACAAAACACTACCAAATGTAAATGAAGAAAGTTAAGGCTGCAGTTGTGAACATATGAGTGTCACATTTCAGCATGCCAAGCACAGATGTTCTGACCCTACATAGCCCTCTTCTAATCAACACAGAAATATGACTCTAAACTCAATATCTGAAATTCTGTGACTCGTTATCTTTAAGAGTGCCATGAGTACTACAGTCATCATTGCCAAATATGTTTGTGTCCTAGGTTTACACATAACACCATCACATCGCTGATATACATATGAATATATGTAAATACAATGTAACACTATACATCTTTAAAGTAACAATGATAATATAGCTCCTTGTACGAATTTGTAATGATAACATGGCATTTATAACATTTCTGAACTAAGAACATATACAGAATGGCCAGCAAGTTGAACTGCAACTTTGCCTCAAAAAAGCCTAACTGTAATACATTGTCTGACTAAAATGCACAGCACTGCATGTTACTAATATCTCATGTCCTTATCTCTACCTATTGTCCTGCATCACTTAATGATAAACAACGATGTCAACATCATTTTGTAAAGTTTGACGTGGGATGCTGAAAATGCTAATAAAATAATCTCAGTGACTCAGTTTAGGCTACATTCAAATATATTAGATACATATCTTAGCATTGGTTACAATTTTTTATTATTATTATTATTATTAATAATATGTTGCCTGAGCAACAGTTAATGTCCGAGTGCAAAATGTCAACAAAGCAATAAGTGTTTGAATTATCTCCCTTAAAGCTATTGGGAATAGAAGCACACATAATGCTGGCCTGCAATGTCCACTGAAATGATGGCTTGATGATACAGGACTATTGTAACAGCTATTGTACACTCACATTTCTCTCTAAAGCAAACCTAGATTTTAATGTTTTTGTCAATAAGATTGCATCACCATTAATTATATGTAACAAAGAACATTTGTCATTGTACTGTGCTGTAGGACATGTAGGTGATTGTATGTAAGTATATAAATGTGGAACCATAAAAATGAAAAATGTTTAAAAACAAAAGTGTAAATGAACAATTATGTATGTTGTCCTTAAATTGTGTATTTTGTAAATGAGTATGGGAAATTAGTAAATACATCAATGTTAAATGAAGAATATTTAAGATAAATGTTAGTGTCAATTATGTTTTATAGTGTGCGTGTGTGTGCGATTTGTTTTTATTTTTATTTTTGATGGAAGTTGCACTTCACTGTGCAATTGAACTTTTAGAACTGCAATGGATAACCATGAAAAATAAACAAATATCCAAATTAAGATGGTTTGTAACTGTTTTTAATTGGCTGTAAACAAAAAAAAAACAATACAGCAATGCATTAAATTAAAAGTACAGCCTGGGTAACATTGGAGTTTTGTAGTAATTTATTTCCAGTCATTATGCTACTGTAAAGAAAAACAGCTACCGGTACAAAACTTGCGAGAGGGATGAGCATGGTCGAGACCGGCCTCAAACTCCGGTACAGTAGGTGGCGGTGTATGCACCTTTCACAAACACAAAAAGAGAATAACTTGATGTCAGTATCATCTGTAGTGGAGAGGTGAGTAGATTGACAAATTTTAACCAGTTTGGATTCAACTTTAAAGTATGAAAACTGACAGCCGCGTGTTTTTATGGTTACAGTGCTGTAAATTATCTTACAGCTAATGGGAGATGAATCGTGTGCAACTTAAGATAGCTCACACAAGCTAACGTTGTATATTATCATTTTAAAAAGCAAAATATGGTTGACTTTCTCGTGTGGGCTCAATTTACAATAGCCTATGTAAACGTAAGGATTCAATAAATGCAAATATGTAAATGACTCGTCAAGTAATAACAGAACTAAACAACGCTACAGCAAGCATAGCACCAAGGGCAACAAGACTCAAGATGAGCAGTGAAATGAAGAAAGCAATCCAAACTGGTTCATTGATATTGCACATTGAGTCTATGATACGTGACCACAATTATGTTTTATCTCGTCTCTTGTCAGCGAGTCAAATAGGCTAAGGCTGCCCATTCCTCTGCTTAATGGTGTAGGCCTGCTGTCACACAGTATCTGATGATATCCAGTGTTCTCCGCTGTGTTCGGCCTGCCTCCACAACACTGGCCTTTACCCGGCCCCTGGCTCACGTCACATCACCGATGGACCCAGATCCAAGCAGCCGTCCTGTTGAGACGGCAATCAGAACCAAACTGACCAGTGCTCTAGAACCAGAGCACCTAGAGGTGCACAATGAAAGCCACATGCACGCTGTGCCCCCTGGCTCAGAATCTCACTTCAGAGTCCTTGTGGTCAGTCCGCGGTTTGAGGGCCTGCCTTTGATACAGCGCCATCGTCTGGTCAATGAGGCGTTGCGGGAGGAGTTGAAGAGCTGCGTTCATGCGCTTGCTATCCAGGCAAAGACTCCTCAGCAGTGGGGAATAAACCCCACTCTGGACAAGAGTCCTCCGTGCATGGGAGGGTCCAAGGGAGATCACACAGTAGAGGAGAAACTGAAGACTTAACAGTAGTGAATTGTTTCTTTTAGTGTTGTTTTTTTTTTGTTGGCTGGAGTTGTCTGTTGTATGAGTTGTCATAATATTGTATCTAAATAAATGTCTTTGTAAAGGTATTTGCCACTAGTAGATTGTTTAAATGCAACTGGATATTGACTAATACCATTATTGCAGACACTATAATATTATATATGTATGTATGTATGTATGTGTGTATATGTGTATATACAGTATCTCACAAAAGTGAGTACACCCCTCACATATTTGCAAATACAGTGCTCTCCACAATTATTGGCACCCCTGTTAAATTTGAGTAAAAAAGCATACAAATTCAACTTTTGGTGAATTAGCTTGATGTCACATTGAAATACATGAGCAACATGCAACCTTTATGTGAAGT
>JAODUE010067237.1:0-16021 GCA_027564755.1 Amblyopsis hoosieri | reverse complement strand
ACCAAAATAAGCTTTGTAACTTGTTCAGAACTGCATAAAACCTTACAAATGAAAGGGAATGTTTTTGCAAGGAAAAATTTTTGAAAAAGGCCTAGGGATGTCTAGTTCGCAAGTGGTTAAGAATATTTAGGGCCCGAGCACACACTGTGTGAGGAGGACCCTATAGAAATCCAAGTTATATGCTTCTATTTATATTTATTTATGATTATTAACCACTTTTGAGATAATTAAATATAAAATAAAACACAAACCATAGCGTAAATAGTGCATTACAGCCGCATGTGTACTGTAAACATTTATAGTTGGAGGGTAAGAGAATAAGAAAACGTGTTGTTATGTGTGAGAGACAGAAAGAGAGGATTAGACAGACACATTACTGTCCTCAGACACATGGGCCACATTTATTATGGTGCACGTTTGCAGCTTTGAGGACTATACAGAGAGATTCACTCACTCAGTAGACATGTCTTTTTGCCTTGATGAATGTACTTGTCGCTCGTAAAATGTTGTTGCCCGTCACCTATCGATTTTATGTTTCTGCAGCAGCTTGGTCCCACAAGCCAAGTCCCACTCTGTAATCAGGAAGAAAAAAAAAAAAAGGAAAGTAATAAAAAAATAATCCAATATTATTTAGTTTACATCTTAAAAATCTCAGTATAGGGTGCGGTTACCTTTTAAAATCAGCAAGAGCGCCGGTGGAAACCGAAACTCACTGACTTACATGACTTACAGTAATATACTACCATATATGCTGCTGTCTTCATCTTGCTGGCCTCTGATTGGCCAGATTTGTCTATACACACTGGACACACAGGCAAATAATATTTCACATTGTATTCTGAATGGATGGATGGATGGGTGATATGGCATGCATAATTCAAAGCTTCATTTGAGTCATGCCAGTGCCATGCCACATTTAATCAAAATTAGTTCAGTTCAATTTACTTCACAATTCCCTCAGTGACTGCTTAATAAACATGGGCCACGCAGAACAGGAATTTGCTGTCCGACCGTTTCCATATCCACAGGCTGTGTCTGCAATTCTATATTCATGCAGGCAGGTCAGGTGGGGTGGGAAGGGGGAGGCAGCGAGAGAGCAGGGCAGGGCAAAATGTGAGAATAAGATAGTAGAGTAATAAAAACCTTATGAGTAAAGGGCCTATGAGGAACAAAAACAGTAGAGGCATGAAAGCTAAGAGTTTAAATGCATTTAGAGGCGAGAGAAAGTTTAAGAGGAGACGGCTCTTCCAGGACAAACCATCGAGCGTCCATTATCGGTCTTCCTGATTTGAACTCAAGAATAGCACAGCCGTTAGGGGGTCAGTGCTTGAAAAGTTGTGGGTTAAATCAAAATATTATTTGCAAAATATGAAAATGCAATGTGTGTTTACCTTAATGTAATTCTCTTGTTTAACTCCAGGTTTACTGCAGTATCCTAAAATGTGTTTCTTAGCATCAATATGGTATGAACCCTGTCAGCATTCCAGACATGAGAGGAGATGCTTTGGAGATGAACCTGGGTTCATCAAACACACAACCAGCTGCTATTTGACCAGATTTGCCATGGTAGCATAGCAACAGCTAGACTTGCAATGGAGATGTTTGCAACGGTGTCTCTGCTTTCAAGATATTCTTCTGCTGTTCTTCACACAACATTCAGCATGGATTATAACACATTTTAAAGCACCTTTCACACCATGTGTTCTTATTGTTAACATGATGTGGGAAAGGCAAGTTGTGTGTTCATGCAGATTTACTGTGTCCTGTAGATTAACATGTCAGAGGGAAACAAACTACACCATACACCAATAGCTGCAATGAAGCCTATTCCTCTCAGTTGAATTATTTATACTACAATGCATGTTTTGTAAAGTAGGCTACTTTATTTAGTCACTCACGGTCAAGGTGGTGAAATATAGCGGGCAGGATAATCTAATGGTCTGGGTTGTTTGAGTCCCAGAGTGTAAGGAATGGGTTCAAGGCCAAGAGTTGGCCCATCCAGAAGCATCCTTGACAGAAAGATAGCTAAGCCCTCTCTGCTTTGTGTAATGCTTGTATTGTAATTATAAATCACTAGATGATAAAGGAATCTGCTAAATGGCCTAATGGTAATGACTTGAACGCTTGTCTTTGTCCCGAGGGGGGTCAGTGGAGACCCCCTCCTCCTTTGGCCATTCTCACCTCGGGTCGCTGTGTGTGACAGCTTGATGCCAGGCCTGTTGTTGGGCCATTAGCCATGTTCACCGCGGCGTCACGACAAGTCAGCATCTGTCTGTATATCTACGAACAGCATGCTCTTAAAAGTCTTCTCTCTGCAGGGCATGGGGCTTAAATCCACCACCATGATCAAGAAAAGGATGCAACAGAAGGGAAGTCACTGTGGACCGCCGATAAATAAAGGCCATTTGTGTCCTGGACAAACCCTCACACACATCACATGAATTTAGGCATGAATGTATTGACACATTTACCATTGATTCACACATGATATGCTTCCAGAACAGCTACAGTACTGTCAAATGTGCATACATTCAACAAGAATCGGCCTATATTTAGATGCCAAACGATGCCAGATGGACAGATGTTGATGATGTCACGGCAGAGCTCACCAACCTTCCCCATTAAGACACACTAAATAAAGAGAGAGAGAGAGAGAGAGAGAGAGAGAGAGAGAGAGAGAGAGAGAGAGTCAGAAAGATAGTGACAGAGCCCACATCAAGCCAATCCCATAATGAGATAAATAGCTTTTGTTTTATGAGCAGGAATAATGACGAGTTGACAGCACAATCAAAACACAATGCCAGAGATAGAAACTGGAGACATGTTCTGTGTGCAGTGAACCAACTGAAATTGGCTTTTTCAGTGGTGCAATTTAAAAGGATCGCAAGGGCAACCTAATTTGGTAGTATATAATGAGCACCAGCCTTAATCTGAAATCAAGCCGGGCACCATGGGTGTTGAAAACAGCTCTGTATATGTCCAAGGCTGTCCCAATCCAACAAGGACTGCACAAAAACAATGTCTTTTGACCATGTCATAGTTCCTCTAATGCTTAACTTAAGAGTCAATGCTATAGAAGGACAAAGGTGACTACCGGTATATTCTGTAAATCAGTGGTTATCAACCAGGGGTAATTGAGCAGTTTGCAGGGGGTACGTGGAAAGATTGGAGAGTTTCAAATGATTTACAAAATCATATGAATGTCGATTGCTACAGTAAATTGTATAAGCATATAGGAATGTACTGTATAATTATCCAGGGTGGATGTCTATTGTTACACCACTCTGAAAATCACGTGCACCTCAAAACACGTGCACGTCAAAACAGCACACAATCAAATCATCTAGATGCTAACACATACTGTGTGTGCGTTCAATAGAACACGTTTAGGAAAAGTACCAACACACAAGCATGGGGGCACTATTGCTTTGGTGTAACAGCTCAAGGGGAACATGAGACAAAAAAGTTTGGAACCACTGCTGTAGATGACACCCCAGTTGTTATCTACAGGACATTTGGATTCTAACATACAGATTGATATACTTGTATATACAGTACATTCTCACGTATGGAAATACTAATGTATACACTACTGCCCAACACACAAAAGGATATACTTGAAAAATATAGTGCATGATAGATGGATCATGCATGAAGGCACCAGTACGCAGTAGAAGATGTCTTCCTGGCTTGTTGCTAGTCCCCTGCATAGAACGATCCCCTGCCTCATGCCCATTGATTTAACCATTAGAAGAACTCTGGCTTCTCTCAATGGGCCTATGGGGTCCACTAGATCTTGTCCTGCCAAGGCCAGCCAGGCAGAAGCCTGTATTCTCCTCTGTACTTATATATCCAAATTGTCTGACAGCTCTCACGATGCTGTGAGCCAGTGTTCTCAATATACAGTGTGTTCAAACTGTTGACTATATGTTTTCGATTGACCTTTTCCCGTTATAAGGTAGAATTTACTGTTATCATAGAGGTTTTATCCTTTTTGTGGTACTAAGATAACTTCATTAAAATGCAATATATATAAATAAAGGTGCTTTTATTGTCACATACATGTAGTGAAATTCATCCTGTGCATTTAACCCATCCCTCAGGCAGTAGTAGTGGGCAGCCGCTGTGCAGCGCCCGGGGACCGACTCCAGATTGGAGCCAGTGTCACTGGTCACATGACTGGAGAGATAACCTAACCTGTTTTTAGATAGTGGGGGAGACCGGAGCACGCGGAGGAAACCCACGCAGACACGGGGAGAACATGTAAACTACACACAGGTTATGGGCTCGAACCCGGGACCTTCTTGCTCTGACAGTATATACATACTGTATACATATATATATATACTGTATACAGTGTGTGTGTGTGTGTGTATTTACACACACACACACACACACACACACACACACACACTATACAGTCGCAGAAAGAATTAAGAGACTTATACTGTAAATGTAATTATTTAACACAAATAGAAGAATTCTATGAATCTAAATCTTCACATACAGTATTACATTAAAAAAAATGTAAATAGTACAAATCTTAGAAACTGTTGCAGTGGTCTCTTAATTTTTTCAGTGGCTGTATGCATGTACAGTATATATATAATTTATTGATCGATTAAAATTATGTCAATTTAATGTGAGCATACAGTAAAGACATATAGATGGCCCTCCAGGATTTGAATAGCCCTGCAATGATAACAGGCTACTGTATAGCAGTGTGGTAAAGTCAATGAAAAAGGATAATAGAGAATAACAACCTCAACACTGGCCATCTCTTACTACATGGTGCATCATATATCATATTCGGGAAGGAGACATGGTGCAGCCACCATTTGTCTGGGGGGTGCTGGCGTCTCAGCAAATCCGACGTGACACTTTATACGTTCAAGGACAGGTAATTGGGTGGTGATGGCTGGGACAGAGCGATAATGAGATGATTCGTTAAGCTCTGTCATGGTCAGAAGAAGCAGGTCTGGTTAACCTGCGGGGTGGCAGGGTGGAGAACAGAGGCAGGTGCTTGAGTGTCTTGAAAGGCATCCTGAAATAAAATGTATTATTATTATTATTATTATTATTTCCCAAGAAGTCTGTTCCTCCCCCGACAAAAATGCTGTCTTTTAGCATGTATCTGTCGGCAATGGAACTGACCTCTTTTTCTCCACTGCTCAGTTTGTTTTGTTCGTGGATGCCCACAACTTCATTTACATAGACGTACACACAAACAATCAAACAAACACACAACCAAGCACACTATACCACTGCATTTCCTCTAGTTCCTAACACCTCTCTCTTTCAATTAACAGCTAGCGTAGTGGGCCTTGTTGTAGTTACAGGTCATTTGAGCTCACGCGTGGCGGCTGCTTCAGTGGAGACGACTTAAAAAACCAACTGTCTCAGGTGTAATTATTGCTAAAATGTTCATTTTGTAGGCCATAAATATATTGCGTTTGTGCAGCTATTCACATTTTAAAACAAATATAGTAATGTTAAAATGGAGTAGCAAGTAAAATATAAATGTATTGTTAAGTTAAAAATGCACCCTTTAAGGTTTATTTTGATATGACAATGTAACAGATCACATGACCAGAGTTAAGGTCATTAGGTCATAACTATTGGATTATGGGAAAGAAGCGGATGTGGATGAACAATTGTATTCTGCACTTGGTTCAAGAGGTGCACACGGTAATATTTTTAATATCATCACATCTGTGATAACATTTTTATCAGACGCTAGCTTGAGAGATGTACATGTTATGCTTATGTCTTTTATTTTCTTGTAGTTCACATGGTGTCTGCTGACAAAAGACAGAGAGAGAAAATAAAACATCAAAAAACATCTGTATGATTCGTGGCCATTATTTCACGGAACTGATGTAGCTACACAGACACTTCTTCATTGAAATGCATGCACACATGAATGCACACACACACGCGCACGCGCACGCACACGTGCACGCACACAGCTTTCAAATGCAGGCTCCAGGTGTGATTGGTTAAAGTACATTTTTCTCTTATCGGCAATCATGTTCTGGGTGAAAAGTAATTAGATAATGTAATAAATAGATAAACTGTATTTTTATACAGTCTACACGGCATCATTTTATCAGAATTCCTAGATTACAGTGTAACTGCACCCTATGTGTTTTTTGAGCTGTAAACTAAGTAACTGGACTTCCCGTTTTTTATAAAAATCTGCATTTTATGGGCCAAAAACGTATCTACAGGTCATAATCCATTACAAATCGCCCCAGGACCTGTCTGGTTTTCAACGTTACACACCGTCCGCTCATACTTAATCAAAATCAAATGTTAATGTTAATGTTAATTTGGTTCCTCCTTTCAGCCCCTCCCCTTGCTCAGCTCCGTGACGCATTTTTCAAAGTTGTAATGGGCGGAGTGATGCTCAGAGCTGGGGTTCAGTTACACTTTAATAAATATTGATATCTAAAATGCATTGCTGAAATTAGTTTTTGTCAAATTTCACCTGAGTGAAAAAAGTTAACCTGAATTTTTTTTAGCAATTAGCAACTTAAAGCAGTAATATATAGGTTTCCATATTTGGGTTCACTAATTTCTCCTTTTTTACAATGAAAAGGCTGTGTGTCATTGAATCAAAAGTACGGTAATATCTTCAAAAAATGTAACAAATAATTTATATTTTTATTTTTTAAATTAAAATAAATATCAGATGTCAGATGGATTTACAGGTTTCTGCATCTGAACTCTTGCATCCTATACTAGATTAGGCACATATTCCTTGCCTTTACAGCAGTAAGTAAGTCCTCTTGTCTCTGGATGTAGTCTAGACTTGACTCTAGTGTTATATTAAAAAGCAGAAATACTGTGTGAGGATTTCAACACCGCAGACAGTGATGATGAAAGAGAGCATAGCTTCTTGTCATCTGCCTCCTCTTATTGTTGTGCCCCCATACATTTCTCTCTCTCTCTCTCTCTCTCTCTCTCTCTCTCTCGCTCCGGCATACTCCCCCCCCCCCTTTTCCTCTCTTCCATATTCTTGGTCCCTTTTTTCTCTCATTCCCTTGATCGGTCTACTCTTTTTTCTTTGTTTTGCTCCACAGGGCAGCTATCATACTTAAACTCCTTCCCAAATCTCTTCAGAATGCTAAGAGCCGCGTCAAAAGAACAGCTTGATAACTGAGCACAACACATGTTCTCCTCCAACATTGCTCCAGGGCAAAACAGAATCACATTTCCTGAAGTGGTTTTCCTATTGACAATATAATGTATTATATAAGTCTGGCCATGCTAGTAGTGACCTGATAAAAATGCATGTCTATAGAAATGTTTCCCTGTTTAATATGTCTAACTCCATGATCACGCAGTCTTTCATCTAGACAAGGTTTTCTTTAAACAATGTATTCTTATGTAAATGTAGGCTACTCCAAATATGTCATAAACTACAATACCAAAGAACAATAATCAAAGTTTCTAATCAATATTGCTATTATACTGTCGTTTAATACTAGCACACAGGAAATTACTCAAGAAAACTATAGTATGAGTGAACAATTAACTATACTGTATGAAAAAAAGACCCTCATCAAATTAACAAAATAACAACAGATGGTTAAAACTAAAAACCTATTTACATACAAGTCTGCTTACACCAAAGCATTGACTAAACACTAATTAATTCAATCACAAACGATCCTGTGGATAGAATCAATGGCTGTGCGCTGGCGGGGAATAATTTGATTAGCTTCCTGGGTAACATTACTTCTCCTTGGAGACATTACACTGCAAAGTAGCTTACCTTGCCTTTACTGTATGCGGTGCTCTGCTTGTCTTTTATAAATTCACCGTTCATCAATTATGCCATAGAGAGCAAGGCCTGCAGAGGGCATTTTAGGCTTTGCAGTCTCTAAAAGCACACTTAAAGGCAGTTATTATTATGGTGGTTAGAAATTCTAGAGAACGCTTGCAAACTTTGAGCCAAAAATCAAAACAAACTCCCTCAGAAGCTCCGCCCCTCATATTGAAACACATTGTGAAGTCAAGTGCCATTGTTTTTGTGAGCAGTGTTCGCCACTTTGTTTATGTTCCTATTTACAAAGGGCTGTATCGGATAATTTTTTTTAAGCATGCACTGAGAACGGTAGTGAAATTCAAGGAGATATTTGGTGAATTTGACCAAAAAAAGTGTATTAGCTTACATTTAGCTTGCAATAGCTGATAATAAAACGCGAAGGTGGAAACACTAGTTATGTTCGTAAGTAGTTATGGTAGTCTAAGGCATCTACAAATAAATGGGTATAGCTGTCTTGTGAGGTACTTTGGAACAACTGGTAAACAGCATCTTTTCGCAGGTTGGCGAATTATGCACGCATCATATTGATACCCCCGTTCACACAAGTTCCTTTGTATGAGTCACACACGACAAAGTAATCCTCGGTTAGTTTTTCTGCTCTAATTGTGTCTGTGCTCTGAGACAGCTAGGAAAAGAAGACCATGTCTGGATGAATTATGGTGATTCATTTTAATTTGCTTAATTAAAAAGCCTCCTTTATTTCCCATAAACTCACAGACAGATGATGAGGTGGGAACGGAGAGAGGCACCATCATTTCACCTAGGAACTGTGTCATGGTGGATGGGTGGGAAGGAGGATTGAGGAGGTGCCTCATGCATCAGATAATTGTAGTCTGAAGCACTTTGCTGGTATTTAGGCCAATATTTCGAGGATGGAATGATAGGTTTGTATAGGCAAGGGCCTTGATCATGCAAATGCTACTGCTGCAGTCATTGTTATAACGGAATGTTGTTTGCTTACTATAACTGGTGTGTGACCTGTTTAGCATTTTACTCAAGCACAGTATACTTCACTTTAGAAAAAAGCGTCTGATGTTTTAAATGTACTTCAAATGCAGGTCTGCTCCTCTGCAATTTACTCATTCACCAAGCAGCAAACAGAATATATTGTACATAACAATTTGTTTTTGGAGAGGAAGCACGTTAATATTTTTAGTTTGTTTAGCAAGTCACCTTGGCTGGCCTATTTCTGAGATGGCAGCGGTACATTTAGATCAGTTAAGAGGTTGTGATCGGGAATCACGCTTCCCTGCTGAGGATTCAGAAAGAAGGACAGAGTCTATTATTGGCCAACCCAGATGCCTGAAAACATAGCACAACAGCCTAAATGTGCACCAGCAGACGTCCTGGAGGAGGAACACAGTCTAGACAGTCTCTCACCTCTGCAGCAAGCCACTCGAAGATGGTGTCCTGAAAAGACCTCATCACCTAAAAAACATGATCTTTTTGTAAATGGAACCTGTCATGGTCTGGTCTCTGGTTGTTGTGGATGGGTATAGAGTGTGTGTTGTTATTGAGGACTGAAGTTATAGCTAAATTGTTTTGAGTTTACAATACTACCCACAGTAAGAAAAATAATAACATTATGCACAGTCATATATGGGGTCTCACAGAGGGAAACACGCAAACTTCTCATTTCGATTGTCATTTACGCAATAAATCTTAGTTGATCACCCGTAATACGTACTAAAATGTCAATATTATATATATATATATATATATAAATTGCAATATTATACAATACCCATGCAAATTAGCTATCTTTATTTGGGATGTTAGTAAATCTGACCCTATAGTGGCAATAAAGGGGTCACGTTGGTCTACGGCAGATGTGAAATGTTTGCTGCAAATCTTTAAACAAAAGATTTAAATAGCAAAGTAAGCACAACCATGAACTCTACTGAGCTGTGTGAGAGCTTGATTTCTTCAACACAAAACGTTGCAAGGTGATGACATAAGCATGTTCGGGAACAAAACGGTTAGCGTAATGTAAGCATCGGGCCAGCAGGGGAGTGGGGAGGGTAAAATACCATGATCACACATGGTACAAATGTGTGTGTGCCCAAAAGAGCGTCACTTGTCCAACACACAAAGAAAACGCCGTAAGCCGCTTTGTCCTATTTAATCTCATAAAAGCATAACAACATGTCAATAATACAGCACTTTCTTGTCGCAAGGCGCTTTGGCAGGTTGTTACAGGCCTATACAGGGAGGGTGCCAGGCATCAGTTCACTGAGTGCAATGAAGTGGCCGCGATGCTCCAAGCTTGACAAATGCTACATTATCCCTAGGAGTGCCAATCTCTCACACGGGTGACAACCGAAGGTTTTGGACTCCACACGGAATTCTCTGTCTGAGAACTCTCTATTGGCCGGCTTTGACCATGTGTGTGTTACTCTTATTATCAATTAATAACCTGACAATGTCCTTTATTCACGACTGGCTGCACCGGTGGATTTTAACTGAACTGTACATTGCTGGCACACTCTGCTTGTCCTGTGATATTGAGCTGCGTCAGGAATTAACATTAGAGGATTAGATGACCCCCCTTTCCCACACACACACACACACGCACACACACACACACACACACACACACACACACACACACACACACACACACACACCACCCACCTCTGCTTGTACGGTGGAAGAAACTACATTAAAAATAATCTTGCTTAGCCCACTTGTCCAACGTAGGAGGGACTTATAGGTATAGTCAGCTATTGCAAGCTAATTGTAAGCTAACACAAATTCACCAAAGACCTCCTCGTATTCCGCTAGCTTACCATTCTCTAGAGGAATGCTAGAATGTGCGTGCTGAAGAAATAATACTAGTACACAGGCAGCCCTGGCTCCATAAATACAGTAGGAACACAAATCACATCGACCAAGTCGTACTACTACGCTTTGCTTCACAGTGCATTTCAATGTGTGGGGTGGCGCCGCGGTGGGATAGCCTATTGTTTTGATTTGAGCTCGAAGTTAGCAAGCGTCCAAATTATTGACGCTGACTTTAATTAAAGGAGCTAAATCAAATTTAAGAGAGTTGGCATTTTTGGTACATTTTCCTAAAGCAAGAAAACAAATGAGCTTACAATAACTTATTTACCTGACTGACTACTATATACATTACTATACTATATGCTATACTATACTATATAGACTACATGCTACTAGCTAGTTTTAATATTATAATTTACATTTACAGCGTATATATCTATAATGATATATACTGTATGCAGAAATTATGCGTCAGCTAAGATACAATAATATTAACAATGGAGCTGTGGGGGAAGGGCTTGGGCAAAGATACTGGAATAAAACAAGATGGAGCATTGAAATGCATTTAAACTGAAGCAAAAATGGAACGGCTTCCGGTCTCTTACTGTAAGTGGGCGTGTCACTAATGGCATGTTGCTGTGGAGGCTGACATCTACCATACGTGGCCTGAAACAAAGTGAAATTACCCTCAAAACAGTTTGCTGCAGAAATACTGTTGTGGCCTCAGATTGATCGCAGATACTTGGGAATTAATATAATATACTCAAAATACCCGGAACTGTCTTTCTCTGTATAAATAAAGGTTACTAGTACTACTACTACTGCTGTATGTTACTGGTTAATGTGATGGAGGCAGGACAACTATACTATGTTAAGGTGCTAACTAGCTACTGATGGAGGCAGGACTATACAGATTGCATTAATAAGGAATACAGTTCATATCAGTGATGTCACTCTATAATTTCTGTACTCCATTACGTACACTACAGTCAAATAATGGACAATATTATTGTGAAATCTGTGGACCTCCCATTGACTCACATGGAATGATGGGTTGTTCTAGTCTGCATAAAGGGTGAAAGGTCAGCCTGCTACCTTCCACTTTTCAAAAATTGAATGTAGAAGTGCCGTCCACTGAACCCTCTCTGTCTCTGTCTCTGCCTTAATGTCACCTATGGTATTATCAGCCGCATGCTAGCACAGACCCTGGGTCAGCGGGCCAGCAGGTCAAGGACTAATCGCACGCTCACCGAGCATGAAATTATCATTGGCTCTCCAACTGTGAGATATGGTGTCATGCCTGTGATGTATTGTAGCAGGAGAGGAGAGGAGAGGAGAGGAGAGGAGGGAGGGGAGGAGGGAAGGAAGGGAGGGAGAGAATGAAAGAGAAGAGGGAGGGGGAAGAGAGAGACAGATAAAGAGAGATAAATAGACAGAGAGAGAGAGAGAGAGAGAGAGAGAGAGAGAGAGAGAGAGAAACGGGGGGAGAGGGAGACATCCGTGGGTCTTGAAGGCTTAATAACTGCACAGCTCGTTGGTCAGGGAGAGCAACCTTGGCACGGCCCTTCCATAGCCATCTAATATATCTGGCACTTTGCAGCGGGCATTAGCCACCGGGGCTCCGGGCGCCTTCTTCCCATCCCCAACTTGCACATTATCAGTCCGAGTGGCACGCACGGCGAAGCACGGCCCCTGCCCGCGCTCCCGTAGTGCTTAGTGGCGGCAGGCCACTGCTAATGCTGCGCAGACCGGATATCATGTTAGGATGAGAGCAGGGCGGCAAAATTAGCAGTGGCCGGCAAAAACAAAAAAAGCCGACTCCGGCAAACAGCATGTCGTTCAAAGTTGAAATATTGTAACTTTTTGCTGTCCTCCACAACGGCATTTACAGCCAGATGTTGGTAGCTCTCACTCACGGAGAAAACATCGTCAGCTAGAAGGTAATACTTTTGGTGCAACACTAGAATACTCAATACAATACTAAAATCATTATATAAAACATTTGCCACTAAATAATTGTATTGAATATATTTTTATTTCATTATTTGCAAACAATGCAACATCACCATAGCGATACAGTTCCGTTGGACTTTTATGCCGTGCCGTCCATAAAGTGTTTTCCGTCTACCATCTCCCGTGTTCCACGTGAATAAGAGGTATGCCATCAGGACACACGCATGTACAAGCAAAGAGGAGTTAAGACCTTGAAGGGGATGAGTGCCCATGCTAAATGCCACCACCCCCGTTAGGCGGTATCTAGTTAGTCAAACTCATTTTGCCCGTACAATTCTGCAGTTTCAACAATGCTCACCTTACAATGACCATATAATTAGCTCTCCATTACGTACAGGGCTGCTAATCTCTGTCTCGAGATCTCGAGAGCTCTCTGTGTCAGAGAGAGAGAGAGAGAGAGAGAGAGAAAGAGAGAGAGAGAGAGAGAGAGAGAGAGAGAGAGGGAGGAAGTAGAGGAGGTGCACTTACTTATTCGGGACAACCCAATGGACGTTGTGCTATTTTTACCTCGGCATTACAAAAAACGAAAAATAATAATAAAAGCCCCATCTCATATCTCATGACTTGATTGGTGATTATCAGCTGGGTTAGAAACCAGCAATAACTGGTTCGTTCCTGCCTCAGTGTTGCCAGCAGGCATCTCTCAGGCTGCCTCGCCACCTGTTCTGCCATGAATAAAGATATGCGCTCGGATTTCTCGGATTTAACTTTTTTGTTTCTTCTCAGGATAATCTGAACCTGCTGAATGTCTAACGAACCTGCCGAAATGCAGTAGAAGAAGAAGATGTTCTCCACCGTGGCGTGCCCCCTTGTGTGTGTGTGTGTGTGTGTGGGGAAAGGAGAAGGGGGGAGGGGGGGTCTCCAGTGGGGTCAAACCACTACACTATCCTGCCCCCCCCAGGCTATGAAGCATATTTTAGCACCTCTCTGTCTCTCTCCACACAGTCCTGGCCCTATAACCAGCTGTGATTCAGCAGCCGATGACTGCCAAGTCCAGCCCGGGGGGGGGGGGGTAAACCTGGACCTGGCTTTGACTGGGAGCCAGAGAGAGACAGGAGAGTGGATGAGAGGAGGAGGTGGAGGGGAGGGGTGGATGGGGGAATCAAACCTGTGCGAGAGAGAGAGAGAGAGAGAGAGAGAGAGAGAGAGAGAGAGAGAGAGAGAGAGATAGGGAGGTCACAAAGACAGCCAATCACAGAAGGAGAATAATGATGATGTTGTGAGGGTATATCTATGTACAGTAGGAAGGAAAAAATAGTCCCTCTATACAGTATACTGTATGTAGTATTGTATAAATGACATCTCTGCTGGTCAATGGGCAACACTGCCTCAATGTTCACCGTGTTGTACATCGACTGGGAACATTACTTTGACGTAAAGGTACTGTAATTAAATCCCACTGTCTTCTTCATTGGTAAAGAACTGGTTGTGTGACATATAACAAATTGTTTAGGGTGATTCGGAATAACAACACAAAAATGAATAACTGCCATTTGCCGCTCTATTATTAGGTAAATGGAGCTGAAATTACAAGAGCAAAGGTTAAAGTGTCTGGAAAGAAAATGAATAATGCATTCTCAAGTGAAACGCTCTTACTGCATTTTGAATAATAACTTTTATAGCCAGTAGTAGTATCAGACAGCAACACAAAATATAGTTCGATGACACACATACACACACACACGCGCACACACACACACACACACACACGCACACACACACACACACACACACACACACACACACACGCAAACACGTCATTGCCTCAGAGGATACTGTATCAGTGAACTGAGTCACAAACCTATTGATCAGTGTGTCCTCTTTGATTTGGCTGGCAGGGTCCAGGCTGACAGCGTTGAGCTCCACGTAGCAGTGAATAAGATCAGCTAGACACCACTGACAAGCAAAGGAACACAGAGAGAGAGAGAGAGAGAGAGAGAGAGAGAGAGAGAGAGAGAGAGAGAGAGAGAGAGTGTGTGTGTCGAGCTCTAGGTGTGTGTGTGTGTGTGTATAGCTCTAGGTGTGTGTGTGTGTGTGCAGAGCTCTAGGTGTGTGTGTGTGTCTGTATGTCTGTGTGTAGAGCTCTAGGTGTGTGTGTGTGTGTGTGTGTGTGTCAAGCTCTAGGTGTGTGTGTGTGTCTGTATGTCTGTGTATAGAGCTCTAGGTGTGTGTGTGTGTGTGTGTGTGTCAAGCTCTAGGTGTGTGTGTGTGTAGAGCTCTAGGTGTGTGAGTGAGTGTGTGCAGAGCTCTAGGTGTGTGTGTGTGTGTGTAGAGCTCTAGGTGTGTGTGTGTGTGTGTGTGTAGAGCTTTAGGTGTGTGAGTGTGTATGTGTAGAGCTCTAAGTGTGTGTGTGCGTGTGTGTGTAGAGCTCTAGGTAATTGTGCGTGACAACGCCCTCTAGAGGCCATGGTGGTATTGCATGTGCATAAACTACTGTACTATGGACACACCACTATACTAGTGCAGGACTAGCTCACTAAAAGTGACACCCAAATGACTCTCCATCAAAACACACCCATTCTCTCATTGGCACCGTCTTTCCCCATCATTTGCCCGCTAAGTGCCAAAATAAATGCTCTTTCTGGCACATAAATGCTTCTTCATGTGTGTGTGTGTCATGTGTGCATACAGCATGGCTTGATAGATGGAAGTTGGGTCTAGCACATGCATTATGAATGCATGATATCACACGGTTGGTGAATGTGTGACTTGAGGTTTATACAGTAGCAATTACTCAGCTGGATGGTTGAGAATTGTTTTTATTTATTTATTTATTTTTTGTGCATAGGCGTAGATTCCAGGGGGGATGCAGGGGATGCGTCCCCCTCAATATTTATAACAATTGTATTTGTCCTCATGAAAAACATGAAATAGGCCAATGCCTACCAGAGAAACAGAGAAATACATAGTTTGATAACCCTCATAGTTTCATATATTTTGAATTGTGCCAGGGTTCCTGTATTTAATGTTTTACTTTAAATAAAATTACATTTCCACCATACGTTCATGCAGAAAAGGCATAAATTGTTACATAAGAAGTGTTTTATTCTAAAAAAGACCCCTCCTCCCCTTTATAGGTCCCCTCCAATGTTCAAACGAAATCTACGCCCGTGTTTTTATGATTTCAATTGGGTTTCTGCTCTCCAGCAGTTAACATTGTTATTGTTATACAATTGTTAGAAAAAGATATTACATTTTAAAAACAACAAATGATTTACTAATAAATATTGGTTGAAAAATTCTTTATATGTTTTGTCTTTAGTACTTCTTGTTTCTCTCTAGTGCGTCTCAGTGTAGCTGTGGGCTTTTATTCAAAGTCAGATATTGATTTCATGTTTACATTGGCGTTGCTCTTAGCATTGCTATGCATCATGGCTTCTCACAGTTTAT
>JAODUE010067227.1:0-16021 GCA_027564755.1 Amblyopsis hoosieri | reverse complement strand
GGTACCTCGCAGTGCCGCATGGCCTCGGAAAATCTGCCAAAGCACCTCGGACAAAAAGAATCAGCAGATCTGTATAGCACAACAGGGGCTGCATGTTTTTCCAAAAGGCATGACTTGCCACTCATAAACCTCTAGTGGTTTTTATTTTTTTAATTTCACTAGAGAAAGCGGAGAAGGGGTTTGTCACGATCCAGCAGTCTTATTTGATGGAACATTTACTTGATATTTCCACTGATATTGCATATTGGTACTGTCTGAAGCGTAGGAGGACACCAACTAAGGAAGGCCCAAAGATGGGCCCTGGAAGAGGGCGGTCATTAAGGCTTTTACCTCGAAATGGATAGGAACAGTTGAAAATCAAGCGGTGTTTGCCATCATGTTCCACCAGATGGTGTGTCATATACCTGTGGATGGCCATAGGACTGTTTCTGGGGCCTATACTGCTCGGTTGGGCAGAGGAGATGGGGATGGTCTGACCCTATAAGCAATTGTAACACCTATAAGGATTTACAAGTGAATCTGATTTTAAATAATAAATGTGGGTCAGTTAATCCAATCGGTTCGGCTACTGGAGCGGAGTGAAATGTTTAAAATGAAACTCAAGACACCAAGGGTTAAATGTAAAAGAAACTGCCGGCTTTCTGTATTAAGAAAAAAAAAAAGTTACAATTTCAATTTGGTACCAACGATGAGACAAAAAAATAAAACCAATGATATCACAATTGGCTATGACATCCAACATAAACAGCAAAAGGTGAGTGTTTCACTTCCTTTGGTTATAGTATGATTATCACGGGTTCACCCTTAATTCTAAATGTCACCACATCTAAGTTATTCAAATTCAATACAATATTGTAATCTCAGAAATCAACAGTTAAACCTTAATTGGAATAATGACATCTACCAATCAGCACTACCTCCTCAGTAAGTAAATCAGTGGATGTTGAAAGATGTCCAAAGTCCAAACAAAACATATGTCCAGGGTAAGTCAGAGTTCCATATGGTTTGTGTGTGAGGGGTGTGTGTGTGGGGGGCTTAAGAATGAAGATGAGTGAGGGGGTTTGTTGCAGTGGGGCCTACCACACCGCAGAGTGTAGTAATGGCAAGATGGGTCCAACAATTTTGAAGGGACAGCTCCAACTATTATTCAGGGACAATGGCTTACCATCAATTTCACCAGCATCCCATCCAGACAACGGAAAAGGAAGCATTCACGGGGGGAAAAAAAACCTGACCTGTCAACTGAAGGGGTCAGAAACGCATTTAGTGTTCAATATTCAATTCACCCTACAGTCTGTTCCGATTGTTTACTACATCATGTAAAAATTAGCATTACAAGAGCTTCAAAATACAACAATATGCAATACTATATGGTAATTCTTTTCATATATGCCTTTTAACATTTCAGTATACATACACATCAATAATTTCACTGTTTGTAACAAAAATACATCTTACATACAAGTGCAAAACCATTCTATTCTAACAATTTAACTTCATTAAGTCAGTAAGTGCACACAATTAGTGTGTAAAGTTGAAAATTAACATTCTCACCGATTTCACCAGAACGGCTGGACACCCACACCAAAATGGCGGCGCCCAGTAAAACCATGAGGTTTTCTAAAACCAAGAAATATGAGACCAATTGCAACTTTAGTGCTCTCTTTTAGTAAAACAAAAATTACTTTTACAGTTAACTGAAATATAATACATGAAAACCAGTCTCAATATAATTTAATTACCTTGCTTTTGAAACCGTAAAAGCCGTGCGTCGCAGAAGATTCCAAAGATCACAGACACCGCGGCTAGTAACTTCTAGCACTGTATTTCAACACTGACATTTTGAACCGTATTTCTATAGCAGTAAGCTATCACATTTGTACTACTGCCTTTAGCTTTAGTGTAATCTGTTCTTAGCAGTAACTTATGCAGTTTCCTCTATTTCTCGCTAAGGTATTGTTTATTTTTTATCCAACGCAGCAAAACGGTGCTTCTCTCTTTCCACACACACTTGGAAAAGATCGTTCTCACTAGCTCTCACCGACACGGATGCAGATGGGTGGGGCTACCTGCCACCAGTTAGATTTCTGATTGGCTACCTGCCACCAGTTAGATTTCTTATTGGCCAACTAGCATATCAGTCAATTTTGCCCTAGTTACTAAATATTAACCCTTTGTACACCCAAAAAATGCTCACTAATTATATTTGAAGAGAACATCACTAACCAGAATGATTTTAAAGAGTTTTCCTTATTTTAACCTAAAATACTATATAATATAAATCATCTGTGTTTACATGGAGCTGTGCTGTCTCCATCTTTGCAGTACTTCACTCCGCCTGTAATGCCCCGCTATCCATGATAATGGGATACATGTATGGCCATTTAACTGATGAGTTATAAAAATGACTTGTACAGTTGCCATGAACAGGAGACCAAAACCGATTGTTTTTAACCGGGCTGTAAAGCATGTTTATGCTGTAATAGTCAATCTTTTTAACATGGAAGTCTATGAGGGCTGACTCTCTTTTGCAGCCTGCCTCAAGTGGCCATTCAAGGACCTGCACATTTTGGCACTTCTGCGATGTGTTCGTTTCTAATTTCTCTTGCATCGGAGGTTCCCGCTTGCTCTCCACCAGGCAGATGGAGACCATCTCAAAGGCCAGTGAACCACAGCACAGCAACCTGCACTCCTTAATGTGAGGAGAGGAAGGGGGGGGGGGTGATTCCTAGAAAGTAGAGGGAGGTTAGGTGGGAGAAAGGAAGGGAGAGGAGAGGGGAGGAAATGCTTTGGGGACCAACAGGCCCCCAATGGAGCGTTACAAATTGCTAACACAGATCTTGATTAATGCTGGGAACATTCTCCAAACAACATCCCTGCGCAATTATACAGTCGCCGCTCCCCCCACGAAAGCACAGATATCTTTGTGACTTGGCATTTGACCTTCGTACAAATATACTGTGTGTGTGTGTGTGTGTATATAATTACACGTCGAGAGATTGTGTGTGTTTGTGTGTGTGTGGTGTCTGTACATCAAACTACACACACACACAGACAGACACTTCATCAATCCACGTCATCTAATGCCGATCTGTCATCCAGACTTCAGAGTGGCACTGAGAAGGTTTGGGGGTCGAAGGCTCAGCACAAATGTCAAGTGAAGTTCACCCACGAGCCACGCTAAACTTAGACTAAAGGGCGCGGTGTCTTGAGTGGTGATTCAGGTCACGCCTGATCACCATCGTCGTCATGGTAGCAAAAATACCCTTCAGACGCTGCAGGATGACGATGAACTTTCAAGTCCGCTATGCTGTCTCCCCGGGCGACAGCAGCAGGACCAATGAACACCTGCCTTTTAGAGACGGCCACAAGCATCAGGCCCTCAGCAACAAGTGTGTATTTATACACACACACACACACACACACACACACACACACACTCCTCGCAGTAACACAAGCCAATTAATGACGGAGGCAAGCGTTCCCGTGGTGACGCAGGGCGATGGTTTTAGTTCACACATGCCGCGTGCACCATTGCCGAGCGTTGTTAGCGCACGACAACAGAGCTAGTCTTTTTTTTTTCCCCTGCTGTTACAGAGGGGAGGAGAGCTTCGATAAAAGAGCTGCTGAATTTGATATCGAACGGCGATCAAAGGAAACCAGACGCCTGGTCGACAATCGAACTGAACTTTTGTCTCTCTTCTCCTGATCCGCTGTGACGTCAACGCTCAGTAATTTGGCAGCTCCATCAATCTAGAGATTAGCACGCACACACCATTCACTACTTAGGCCAGGTGAAGAAGATGGTGTTCCATCTGCAGCTCTCCATTGTGGTATGTGCTACAAAGCCCCACAGCACACGCTGGCTCCCGGGACAATACTCAGCACGTGCTGTCTGAGCAGAAGACATGTTTTTGTAATGCCCATTTCAACCACAAGGGTAACTCGCCACATACAAAGTGGACCGTAAAAGTTGCTGGATGTTGCAGGATATCGCCTGCCTTTGCTGTATGCCGTGTTGACGTGTTAGACGTAAGGCCGATTTATGCTTCTGTGTTGCCCTGCGTGCGTTGCCCTGCGTTGCCTGTGCATGCATGAGGGTACGCTGTCGTGAGCATATTATACTTCTGCACTGGTCTGTCGGCCGTGCACGTTGACTGCGCATGTGAAGCCCCAATATATAGGAGAGCCATGTTTTGTTAGGCTCCCAAAGCAGAACTCTAATAGAGTGTAAACCTTTTTGAAAAAGGCATGTAGAAATATTTCTTAGTTTCCAGATAATCTTTTAAACCAACATAGAAAACCATCTGTGCCAATAGGAAATAGTGTTTATAAAATAGTTTTTTGCTGCCCGAACAACAAGGAATTCCCATAGGGAAATCCGTGTTGTATCATGTGCCAAGTTGTAGTCTTCTTTCCAACACATCTAATAATAATACCAGGATTGTTAAAGAGAGACTATCTGTGCATGTACAGGACAGGAGTGCGCGTCAGCCTATGACGTAGGAAGACCCAATGCGACGCAGAAGCATAAATTGGGCTTTAGAAGCAAAGCATCAAACGCATAATCAGTTTAGGCCACCACTAACGACCTTTTGACCTACGTTTGCACAGGAGCATGACTTCAATGATGCTCTGTGGAACACCTGTGCACGCACAAGCATGGTATTGTAGTACTTGTGGTAGGTATAGGCCGCACGAACACACACACACGCGCGCACACACGCGCCAAAACAAACACGCCAAACACAAAGAGCACACTCCTAAAACAAACAGCTGCAACCTCTACGTCATCAGGCCAGGAACACATTAAAATGTTTGCGTCTACCTGAAAAGGTAGACCATTCAAGCGGTCACAAGACCAATACCAACATGACAAGCACACATGTGCCCTGAGAGTGACACAGAGGGATGTTTCTAGACTGGTTGACAGCGCGCGCACGCGCGCGCACACACACACACACACACACACACACACACACACACACACACACACACACACACACACACACACACACAGGCCAGCTTGAACCCTGGTGAACCGGTGTGACCACAGCAAGCGTGTGATATCTATCAGGGCCCACATTAACCGGTGGGAGGGAAATGCCTCAATAAGCAGCCAGAGCTGGAATGTCCCTGCGGCCCGCAATCTGGCAGTGTCAAATGAGGCTTATGACTATTTTAGCTTGAACCCCCCTTCATAAACCCCACTCAGGTGAACATGCGTGGCACACCAAGCACCCACACACTAGTGTGGGCGCATCAAAGCTCCTGGTGTGTGAGGTCCTTAATGGTGAGAATGAAACGGGAGATGTGTTCTCTTGTCCGGATGAAAGGAGCAGCTCGGCCGCTCCACATTGTCAGGTTCAGGTAGGGATACACACACCCACTGCCCCAACCCTCCCATCTGTCCAGACAATACACACGTGCACGCACGCACACACACACACTAACACACACAGAGGCAGCTCAGTGGCCGAGCATGCTGACAATAGCAGACTTTGTGTGTCGGTAAAGACATTAAGGAACCTGAAACCCAGCTGAGACGCGCTGAACGCGTTGTCCCCCATCTGAGCACCGGGGGCAGCGTGTGAAGAATCACTCTCTATTGTCCTCGCTCTCTGGGTCAGGAGGAGCGGAGGACGACCACAGGGAGAAACCCCCCCCCCCTCCACACACACACACACAGCTAGGGGAGGGCAATAAATCTAATGTATTTGATTCATTCCAGTTTTTTGTTCTGTAACGATTTGAAAAATGCCCATATCGCAAAAATCGAGATTAGGGGGCAGCGCTCCCTGTTCTTCATCACCTGTGTGCGCTCCTCCGGTCGACACCCACCAGTTTCCCCAGCGCATCTCAACCACGCAGACCTTCCATGATTGCCATTATATCAAAGGCAATATTATTATTATATTATATAAGGGTTATATTAAGTTAGATGAGTCTTTTGGTTTCTGTCAGAGCCATGTAGAAGACTTGTGGAAGCATTTTTGGTGCAAAAGGCTCTGCCTTATTTATTTAGAGCAGTTACATACATGTTTTAAAACATGTCCTGAAAATCCCGCTAGCATTTTTTACCTTTTTACACTTTCATTTATCTAATTTATGTTATGCAATATGTGCATAATATATAGGTTGGGATTAACCACAATTGTGATATGTAGCCATTTCCGTTTATATAGATATCAGTTACTTAATTCAGTCTTGTATGGGTCATGTAACACTAGTTACATTAGCTCTGTAATTGGCTCTGCATATACCTATTATTATGCAATACACTCTAAAGTATAGGCTACACCGATCGTAGAACATGTAGGCTAGTAGCAATGTCTGAATATTTTATCTCACACAGACTAGTATTTGTTGAAATATATGAATGTGGATGTTTCTCCAATAACTGCATATTTAGTTTAAATGTAGTTATTTGTTGATATTGCACATAGGACATATGCCTATAGCATACAGCAGGGCTATTCAATTACAAATTCAGGTTGGCCAGATTTGAACAAGAAAAACTGTAGGTTGGCCACATATTATCGTGAGCGCCATACCCAACCATTATCCTCACTTGTCACTCAGACTAATTTCATCGCGTTGATTAGTTCTGGACTACTACATTACATTTACACAGGCGTGTCATGATGTCTTGGGTGTAGAACAGTTAATAATAACACATTTACAGTAATATATTGACTTATTGTGGTTACACAGTATACTGAACGAATGTATAGTGGTACAGGGTGGGCCACATGGGGGCCGCTAATTGAATAGGCCTGGCCTACAGTATGGCATATAGTTTTAATAAACAAAAGCTTTTTGTCTTGAGCTAAATCGTTATCATCCATCATACTGAAAATAATCAAGATTAGATTTTTAGGCCATATCGCCCAGCCCTAGCTGAAACTACAAATCAGTTTTGCTACACCCGCCTTCTGATTACAGGGGAGATGGGGGGGCAGAAATGTCATCACGCTTAGCCAGACTTCCAGGCCCAAGTGTCTCTGAGCGCTCTGAAAGTGCAGTCTGAGGTTGAGGTTGTGGTCAGACAATGGAAAGGGGGGGGGGGGGTCGGCGTGGCCTCCGTCGGCAGGTGAGTCACGGGAGGCGCGTGGGAGGACGTGGCATGGCCAGAAAAACTTGATTGTGTTCGTTCTGGAGCAAAGCAAACACAACACACAAAAAGAAATACTAACAGAGCACACAAAGGCTGAGAGGGACAATCATAGAGAAAAATCCTTTGAAAGAGAGAGACAGAGAGAGAGAGAGAGAAAGAGAGAGAGAGAGAGAGAGAGAGAGAGCACGCGCCCGGGGGACTGACTCACAGACGAATGTTTCTAGTCGTTGACAGCACAGTAAACAGAAGTAAGCAGAACCTCACAATATGGTGGCGGTGGGGGGGGTGGTTAGAGCTCCACACATCCTTGTTACCTGGTTAGGTTAACCACTGCTAACCTGGCATGGTCTGAGAGACAGGGCAGATGTCACAGCTGTGATGTCACAGCTGTGATGTAGCACTGATTGATGTCACTGGGGTTTTTTTTTTCGAGACACTTTAGGACACGCAATACACACAAACACAATAGAGAACATCTGCGCACAGCGAGACAGGAGCATACGTTTCAGCAATACGATACGAATCAATAAAAAGATGAGATGAACAAGGGGTTAATTGTAATAGGCAGTATAAACTCGGGAATCAAAGACGAGGAAAACACACCCTTACACGCACACACACTCCACAATGGGTTATAATACTATCACAAGAAAACTCTCACACACAGACAGACTCACAGACAAACACACACACACAGACACAGTCAGACAGACATAGACACAGACAGACACACACACACACACACACACACACACACAAACAGACTCACAGACAAACACACACACACAGACACAGTCAGACAGACATAGACACAGACAGACACACACACACACAAACAGACTCACAGACAAACACACACACACAGACACAGACAGACAGACATAGACACAGACAGACACACACACACACAAACAGACTCACAGACAAACACACACACACACACAGACACAGACAGACAGACACACACCCCAGCAGTTTGTCGGGGCAGCCTCAAAGAGGAGAGGGCACCTAAATGAATAACGGCACAAACAATAAACCTCCCCAGAGGGACGAGCTGCGGACGATGCCTCCTCCTCCTCCTCCGTTCTGGGACGCTGTGAAGTCAGACGTGCCCCCCCGCTGCCAAGTAGCGCTAGCGTCTGAGCTTCCTAAACACCTCGCAAAGCGACTCTGCCGACACACAGTGAACTTAACATCTTCCCATCCTTTGCATTGGTGTTCATCGTGGCAGCCGACCTCCTCTAACCTTCTACTACATCTCCAGCAGCCTATTACACTCATCAACCCATTCCAGGTGCACATTTTCACACTACAAATATGAGCTGCTGAGAGGTTGACTTTTCTGAGGTTGACACTCCCCCTGGTGGTCAGTACACTTAACTACAAAGCCAGGCCTCATGTTTGGCTTCTGTGCCAGAAATATAATTAATTACAGCCCAAGAAGCAAAAACAATTCAAGAGGAATTAAATAATATGCCCACATACTACTAGACCTTAATAGTTAAAAGAGTATAATATTTTACAGTACCACAATGAAAATATTCTCTTTAAAGCTGCAACATACCCTACATGTTCGACAAATTATGATGTATGATTTACAATTATACATTTTTCCTCCTTTATAACTGGATGTCTCATCTGTGAATTGCAACCACACCAACTTTGTTTTAATTGTTCAGGGATTTCCTGAGTTTGGAACGTCCTTCACTCATAGGGGAGGGGGGGCATTGAGACAGCACTTGACACCACACGAGACCGATTGGATAATGCCTTCCCAGCACAACTGGCAGCCCCAAACAGCAAGCTACAAATAGCTAATTACACAATTCGACAGAAATTAGCTGCTGTGACGTTATAGGCTTCAGCATCATTTCAGTAACGCTATCCTAGCGGGGCAGAGAAAGTTGGTGCGACACACAATATTAAGCATCGCTATTTTCAGCGCATTTTGAGCAAATATATTTATTACCCAACAATATGCTTATGAACCTGTTTGCTTGTGTATTGGACAGTTATATACCTGTAATGATCGCTATTTTCGGCTCGCTCGCATCTTGTGCATCTTCTGCAGGAATTGTTGACACGCCCACATGCTGCCAGCTCAATGTGGCGTGTAGGCTTGAACATTCCACAGATATATATTACGCGTCTACTAAAAGAAAAATTAAAAGGTCCACTCATTTTATTAGTCTAGGATTAGTTTAATAATCCATGTCTGATAAATAGGCAGTGCATTTTCACCGTATAAGACTCTATAGCCTAATGTGTAGTCAATCATAGTTGCCAGTCGTCCACAGATGTTGTTGCAATGGCAAGTAAAATATTACCTAGTAGCATGAAAATCCATGTTGACAAATGGCTGCCACTGTTGGACAGTGCACTAATAAAGGAGCCTGAAGTGCGTTAAAGAGGGCACTACTTTGAAATGTGATGACTCAAGATAAGCGCATCATGAATTAAAGACACGCCTTCAAGCGGGAAGCCTGGTTGCAATGGAAATGCAACGTTCAACCGCGCTGGGCTGACCGTGTTGAGTCGTGCCGTGCCAAGCTGAGCCTGCACGTGCAATGGAAAATGTGTTCCACTCTTCTCCCGACTTTTCTACTGAATAAGTAGATAAAAGTAGGTTCACAGGTTCGTCCAATCACATGCAAAGTGTTTTTTTGAAAGCGCCTGCCCTTTTGAAACTGTTTCAATGGACAACTCCCCAGATGGACGTGTCTTAACAGACAAAAGATATCTGGCAGGGCTCCAGACTGCGACCATGTTTGCGGAAAAACAAATGTCAAAGCATGACTACATTTTATGAGTAGTCACACCAGTGCGACTTGTGGGCCACCGCTTCACAATAATTGCAGTTTTATGTGGCGCTGTCCGCTCCACTACGTACGGCACTCAAACAAACCTTTTCTCCACAACAGAGCGAGTAGCCTACATCATTTTCTCCTCCAGCAGAGTATTACGATCCCAGATAACTAGGAAAAAGGTAGACCTAACAAGCAACATTAAATTGATAGATTTGACAGTTTAAACATGAGCAATGTCCTCCATTGATGCTCATGGCTGTAACGGCAGTAGTCACACCTTCGTATGTGAACCAAATCAGCGGCTATAGCGGCGTAGTGGACCGGGGAGTGCAGCAACTTCGGTACCTTAACCAAGGAGGAATTCTTCATTCACATTCTCACAATCTTCCATAACACTTGTGGCTAATCAAACGATTTAAAACGAGTACATGATTGATGTAGCAGCAAGGGGTTGGGGAGGAGGGGGGGTCAAAGACCACACTCACAGCCAATCAGAGCGTTCCCACATGAATACAACATGACACGCCCAATGATACCGACTGAAACCAACAGTGAGAGCTATACGCTAGTTAGAAACAATTATTTAAGACGTTTATTGACATGTTTCTAAGGAAGAAAACAAAAAACAAACCATGTGACGTTTTAGAGATCAGGAATGCTTTGAAACACCAATACAATGACTGCAATTCTCCTTTAACAAACATTTGCTTTTCAGTAGACATGATACAGTTGCATTACAATTTCTGCAGTCTTGCATAAATATTACAAAGTGAGATTTCATAATGCTCTCGTCCCACTGCTCGTGAATAGCGATGGAATATGTTTGTGTGAATTTACGCGTACCGTATTCTGAAGATCAAGATGATTATTTTAAAATTATGTGGCTGGAGGAGATGGAGAACCAACCCAGACACAACTGATGAGTGTGCATGTTGAAAGGCACGAGGGCTAATGCAGTAGACATACACGATGCGGTAGAAAGGGGGTGTCTACAAGGTGCGTAATGTAGGCGATGTGGGGAAAGTAATTCTGGAGCCCTGTCTGGCGTCAGGTTAGGAACTTACGCCATGGGAACCCGAAACTGGGCGGTGTCCGGTGGTTGCTCTTTCCCGGGCCGCACCAACTTCAAGAACCAGTTGGGTCTGAACAGCCTCAGCTGAGGGTTTCCTAGTTGGTAGATGGGGTATCTGGCAAGAGACACAACACACAAGTGAGCAGCCGCCCTCCTAATTATGTTATTATAATTAATAACATAGTGTGATGCTTAATTCAAAGTGCATTTATTCATCTTGCATAACTCTTATTGAACTCGCACTACAGGGCAGGCTTAAAGAAATATGACCCCACCTAACCAGCACAACTCCACAACAGCCACCAAAGGTACAAAAGCATCTCCAAAGGCCTGTAAAGGGTGTCGTGTCGGTCAGCCATGAGAGATAAGTAAGGCACACTGTCTGGGAACTGTACGTGAAATTCAGCACTGCTGCAGTTCTCCATGGGAGCGAGCTTCCCGCAAGCCAAACCAAGCCCCAAGACAAGAACCCAGCATGTGACACTGGAGGAGGCGAACAGGAAACCTGCTCTATCAGCAGATGACCTGCAGGAGTGGATGTGACCTTGCTAATTTCTCTGCTTGAGCTCTGACCCTCTCTCTCCCAGGAATATCAATGACTATAAACCCTTCTGCAGTCAATTAGGTCATTTAGTAGAGGGATAGTCTAATCCAGATATTTTCCAAACGGTTCACAAACCCATTCTTGCCGCCAAAATATTAGCATTTCAAGCTCAAATAAAGTAAGGATCGAGAGGAGGCTGACTGCATTCAAGGAAAGGGTCTGAGCAAATACCTTATATGATGTCTCTGCTATGAGGGTGGTACAACGGGTTAGAGACTTGGAGCTGTTACTATATTCCTCGTTGTTGACAATGAGTGTTGCATGTATATTCCTAAATATATGAATTAATTTATACAATATGACTTATTAGCGAATGTGATCATATACTATAGCAGTACATCTTGTGTCAAAATCACCACAGTAGGCTACCAGAGATATCGTGTCTCCTGTAATCGCTTACAAGCTGTAGATGACTACACATACACTAAGCCACTACGCACCAGACATGTGTTAGATGTATACGTTGTCTGACTAGACGTGTTTTGGTATACTGTTCGTACAATAACCTTACATTCACATAGATTGGGTTAACATTAGCTGGGCTTGCTAACGGGTTGATAGCAGGGACAGTTATGTTAAATATTCTACTAATATGCAACGCATAATTGGAAAATTAACACTTACAGTAGTCTTTTTTCTGCCATAATTGAAGACAAATATGGTAAACCATGTACCGACTGCTGTTTTGTTGTTGTTTCAAGGACTTGCTGTCCACCACGCGTGTAGACGTACGTCCGGGAAGTCACACCGCGCATGCGCGTTTGCGTTTAACCAAAAGGGGTTACGCCCATTAGACCGTCTGATTCTGCCCAAGGTTATAACCCTGAAATAATAAAGGTAATAACCTTAAATAATAAAGGTTAAAACCTTGAAATAATAAAGGTTATAACCCTTAAATAATAAAGGTTATAACCCTTAAATAATAAAGATTATAACCCTGAAATAATAAAGGTTATAACCCTGAAATAATAAAGGTAATAACCCTGAAATAATAAAGTTTATAACCCTGAAATAATAAAGGTTATAACCTTGAAATAATAAAGGTTATAACCCTGAAATAATAAAGGTAATAACCTTAAATAATAAAGGTTAAAACCTTGAAATAATAAAGGTTATAACCCTGAAATAATAAAGGTTATAACCCTTAAATAATAAAGGTTATAACCCTGAAATAATAAAGGTAATAACCCTGAAATAATAAAGGTAATAACCTTAAATAATAAAGTTTATAACCTTGAAATAATAAAGGTTATAACCCTGAAATAATAAAGGTTATAACCCTTAAATAATAAAGGTAATAACCCTGAAATAATAAAGGTAATAACCCTGAAATAATAAAGGTTATAACCCTGAAATAATAAAGGTAATAACCTTGAAATAAAAAAGGTTATAACCTGAAATAATAAAGGTTATAACCCTGAAATAATAAAGGTTATAACCTTGAAATAATAAAGGTTATAACCCTGAAATAATAAAGGTTATAACCTTGAAATAATAACGGTTATAACCCTGAAATAATAAAGGTTATAACCTTAAATAATAAAGGTAATAACCTTGAAATAATGACACAGGCGCAACCCGCCCTTGAATTTGTTTCAACGGTTAATGGGGACGATAGTCTTTGACCAACAACAAACCATGAATAAAACGAAATGAATGAGCAACTTTATAGGCCTACTATACATATTTATATATACCAGAAACATAAATCATATTGGTGATTGTTAGCTAACACACTTTTTTATTTATTAATCTCCTCGTTGTTCTCAAGCAGTCTGTTCTGTGCGTTCTGAAAAGAGAATGAGGTGTTTCTAGCCCTGCCTCTGTAAATGGGAGCACAAACAAAGTGGTGCAGACCGCACCACACAACACTGTCCCAGAATTTGTTTTGCTCTAGTTCACATATCAGCCATCTTTTTGCTGACTCGTCCTATAGAAGTCTAGTTGTGCTCACATTCAGAAGACAGTACCCAAACATTACCATTATCTTTCGCAGGAGACTCAATGGACTCTATAAAATGTTATAAAACATATAGTCTACCAATATCCAACAGAGTTTTACAGAAGTCAGTTTGAGTTTGAGTAGGATTTGATCTAAGTTGTTTTTGTTTTGTGTAAATAAAGAGGTTTTCCTTATTTCTGTTGTTTTAAGGAACTATAAATATTAGTAACTTATTTGTGGATGGTTATGTGTTTTACACTTTACAATAAGACTCCCCTTTGCCAGTTATACATATTAATAACTCATTAGTCAAGTGTCATGTGTTTTACACTTTTACACTTACAATAAGGCTCCTTTTTCCAGTTATAAATATTAATAACTAATTTCTATTAGAAATTATTTTAAAGATTGAATGATATATTGGTAAGGTGTTAGCTTGATTACATGATGCTGTAATTAATATAACAGAATGTTGTTTGCTTACAATTAGGGATGACACCGATACGATACTGATACAATACTGGCTGGATCGGTATCAATCGGTGACAATTGGACAGTTGTAACCGATCCATGGGGCTGCTCCAATTAAATTAATTTACATGCTTAGGTCTACTGTCAAGCATCAGCCATGTCTGACCTACCCAGGCCACACTATCAGCAGCAGGTTTCTAAAATGCATCAAAGTCCTAAAATAGAGCTTGGCTGTCATTTACTTTGCAACTTAACTTAAAACTTAATTTAACACTGGAATCGAATCGGTACTCTGTATCGGCCGATACCCAAATTGCCGGTATCTGTATCGGTATCAGGACTGAACAAACTGTGCCACGCCCTACTTACATTTGCAGTGCCAGAGCCTGACCTGTGGTTTGACAATGTACAAGTTTTAAGTCGCTTTGGATAAAAGGATATACTAAATGCTGTAAATGTAGGCCTAAATGTATACTTCTTATGAATTAAACACTTTAGGATTAAGCAGTTTATTATTTAGTCCATTCATTTTGTTTGATGATTTAATGATATGTTGACATGGTTTTGATGACAACAATGCTGTAACTATTCTAATATAATAGTATTTGCTTGTGATTGCTGGTGTATGACCTGTCTAATTATTTCCAAATGTACTACAGCTAAGGAGCTTAGGATAAAAGCGTCTGCCAAATGCCTTAAATGTAAATGTATGGGTGCTGGCATTCAATATTGAACTCCTCTGGAGCCGATATACAGCCAGTCACCAGCAGAGGGAGACCTCCTTCCACCGCGCCAGAGACTGGCCTCACACCGGCCCGCCGTTGTGTGCCGGCCACGGGGCACGGGTGATTGAGAGGCCCCGGGGGTGTAGCCTGCGTGGAACCTGAGACCGGCGCTGGCTGGGTCTGGCTCTGGAACAGGATATGGAGGAGCGGGAGGGCTCGCACTCACCCTGTGCCAGGAAAGGGAAGTTTCCATCGACTAATATCCCACGTGTGTGTGTGTGTGTGTGGTGGGGGTATTACATTTAATTAATGCTAATGAAGAAGCTGTCCCTGGGTAACTGCTGAATATTATATGTTTTAATGCTGTCCTGTGGGATAGTCTAGTAGTCTGTGTGTGTCTGGGTTCGGGCCCCCGAATGGCCTGCCTGTATTTATTTTCCACATTTTAATTTGTTCCACAAGCCATCACATTTTAAAATGGTAATGATATTCTGGCTAGATAATCTCACCAGTCAAACTGTATGTCTATATCTGATGTTCTGTGATACATTGTGATTTTTACTGCAGACCAATATCCTCACGCGTATTTATCTATCAGCAGACAAGATCATACAAATTCCCTTTAATAAAATGAGCATGCTCTTTTTGTTGACACGCCAGCTATATATATATATACACAATACATAAAGATTTTATTTGTAATTTAAGATTCATGGTGTTACATTTTAATAAATGAGGAGAGCGGTATTGTAAATGTGAAGGCCCCGATCACACCGAGACGCATCGCTAGAGCTGACGCGTCGCTACTTCAAAAGCGCGTTGATAAACCCCCAGTCACACAGAGATATGGAAGGCCATCCAGGCCAAAAACACGCGAAATTAACGTGTGTATTTCACGTGTTGTCTACATGCATTCAACGTGTACTATACGTGTTGTCTACAAACAACAAGCAAACAACAGCAGACAACGTTGAATGCACGTTTAATGCACGTAGACAACACGTTGACAACGCGCGGAATTTCACGTGATTTTGAGCCATTTGGCCAGTTGTCCACTTTTTAGCATCAATTGTCATTTGCTGCTGCGCACTATAGTCAAACAGTAAGCAGTGGTGCCTACGATTGCCACTGTTTAACATGCTAAGAATCCTATAGGCCAGGGTTATTCAACTCCGGTCCTGGAGGGCCGCACCCTGCAAGTTTTAGATCTCTCCCTGCTCCAACATGCCTGATTCAAGGTTGTTAGAAGCCTGATAATGACCCGTTCATTTGAATCAGGTGTG